>CM055831.1:8263350-8454482 GCA_029582265.1 Zoroaster sp. YZ-2022
ATTTAAAAAATGGTGAAAAGAATGGCTCTGTATTTTGTTGCATTATTTTAATATGCATATTTTATAATAGCCAAGAGCCATTATCAGATGTGTAATGAATGTATATGTGTAATGTTTTGTTTTAAAGGTAGTATGTCAGACGGAATCATTTCCAAGAACAAAATTAGATAGGCCTACAATATTATTAATTACCATTAAATATATGAAATTGACGATTATCTATTTTAAAAAAACTACTTTTGGGAAGCTGGTATACATGCAATCATCCAGGTAAATTAGTATGTTTAAGATGTTTTCATCTAAGAGAAAGTTGCCGTTGGGCAATTGTTTCTTTCTTTCTTTCTTTTTATATATAAACACATTTAAACAACACGAAACAGTGTATCGTCTGTATCGTTTTGTTGTTGTTGTTTTGTTTTTTTTCTCACAAAAACCTGAGCATCAATGTTGAAGAAACTCTCACAGGGTACGGTAGGTTTACGGTATATATGAAAACTAGCTAGAGGAATGAAACTAAGGTTGTCCTTTCCCTTTTAAAACGCAAAGCTAAATTTATGTGATGCGTTCACATAAATTTCCAGTCTGCATATCCAACAATCACTGAAAGCTTTTTATAGGAATGCATTAATCATCTTTACATGTTCATTGTCAGGTTATGCTGTCCACGATCCGTGCCGCCTATAGCGTTATTGTACCTTGTAAAAACTGTTGTGGCAACAGAGTAAATAACATACGTGGATTGAATGTTATTATAAAACCTCACACATAGATTCTGTCTTGTTGAGAGCGTGTCACATGATGTTCGCTACTATGCGACGGCCACAAAATTAGTATCCCATAGCAACCAATGAACTACCCATAACAACCTTCTAGCTTTATGTTAGCTATAGGAACTGCGTAACATTTACTATGATCTACCTGGTTCGCCTCGATATCAAAACGTGCATAAAAATGGAAATTTTGATCATTTTTACACCGAGTGCAATTCCAATGTTTTATCTTCTCTTTAAAACGATTTTGCAAAATTGCCCCGATTTATTTCCTTCATTTCTCAAAATTGTCCATATAGGCTACTGTTTTAAGAATAAACAATAATGGGTCTCACTTAAACATTTGTTAAACCTAGGTCTATAAATGTCTTGCATAGGTGTGTGACGGAATGATATGGAACCATCCCCACCTTTAAAAAATTACGTCACTGTTTAAAGGGAAGGTACACCATTGGCAATGTTGGCAAAACTGCTTCTATGAGTATGCTTAATCTCTGTGAATTAAGATATACATTAAGGAGAAGGTACATCATAGGTAATGTTTGCAATGTTGGCAAAAAATGTTGAATCAAGATATACATTAAAGGGAAGGTACAGCATTGGTAATGTTGGCAAAACTGCTTCTACGAGTATGCTTACTCTCTTTGAATCAAGATATACATTAAAGGGAAGGTACAACATTGGTAATGTTGGCAAAACTGCTTCTACGAGTATGCTTACTCTCTTTGAATCAAGATATACATTAAAGGGAAGGTACAACATTGGTAATGTTGGCAAAACTGCTTCTACGAGTATGCTTACTCTCTTTGAATCAAGATATACATTAAAGGGAATGTACAACATTGGTAATGTTGGCAAAACTGCTTCTACGAGTATGCTTACTCTCTTTGAATCAAGATATACATTAAAGGGAAAGTACAGCATTGGTAATGTTGGCAAAACTGCTTCTACGAGTATGCTTACTCTCTTTGAATCAAGATATACATTAAAGGGAAGGTACAGCATTGGTAATGTTGGCAAAACTGCTTCTACGAGTATGCTTACTCTCTTTGAATCAAGATATACATTGATGGGAAGGTACAGCATTGGTAATGTTGGCAAAACTGTTTCTATGAGTATGCTTACTCTCTTTGAATCAAGATATACATTGATGGGAAGGTACAGCATTGGTAATGTTGGCAGAACTGCTTCTATGAGTATGCTTACTCTCTTTGAATCAAGATATACATTGAAGGGAAGGTACAGCATTGGTAATGTTGGCAAAACTGTTTCTATGAGTATGCTTACTCTCTCTGAATCAAGATATACATTGATGGGAAGGTATAGCATTGGTAATGTTGGCAAAACTGTTTCTATGAGTATGCTTACTCTCTTTGAATCAAGATATACATTGAAGGGAAGGTGCAGCATTGGTAATGTTGGCAGAACTGCTTCTATGAGTATGCTTACTCTCTTTGAATCAAGATATACATTGATGGGAAGGTACAGCATTGGTAATGTTGGCAAAACTGTTTCTATGAGTATGCTTACTCTCTTTGAATCAAGATATACATTGAAGGGAAGGTACAGCATTGGTAATGTTGGCAAAACTGTTTCTATGAGTATGCTTACTCTCTTTGAATCAAGATATACATTGATGGGAAGGTATAGCATTGGTAATGTTGGCAAAACTGTTTCTATGAGTATGCTTACTCTCTTTGAATCAAGATATACATTGAAGGGAAGGTGCAACATTGGTAATGTTGGCAGAACTGTTTCTATGAGTATGCTTACTCTCTTTGAATCAAGATATACATTGAAGGGAAGGTGCAACATTGGTAATGTTGGCCAAACTGCTTCTATGAGTATGCTTACTCTCTTTGAATCAAGATATACATTGAAGGGAAGGTACAGCATTGGTAATGTTGGCAAAACTGTTTCTATGAGTATGCTTACTCTCTTTGAATCAAGATATACATTGAAGGGAAGGTGCAACATTGGTAATGTTGGCAGAACTGCTTCTATGAGTATGCTTACTCTCTTTGAATCAAGATATACATTGAAGGGAAGGTGCAACATTGGTAATGTTGGCAGAACTGTTTCTATGAGTATGCTTACTCTCTTTGAATCAAGATATACATTGAAGAGAAGGTGCAACATTGGTAATGTTGGCCAAACTGCTTCTATACATTAAACAGCCATGCATGTAGCCAGTGAATATCATTCGGCTTAATGTGGAGTCTAAGTCATGAGAAAAGTGTGAAAAGGCCCCATTCACAATTTTTACAGAAAACACAGGAAAGAGTGCCCCCCCACCGGCAACATTTTGCTTGTGTTAACATTTGAGAGCAATTTATACAGAATAATCTTTGTCCGGATAATTAGTACCTTTACCATTTTTATTTATTTTATTTTATTTTATTTTATTTTCTATGAAACGATGTCCAATTGCATCGATTGGATCGAATGAAATTCTGCCGTGCTGTGCTTTAAACGACTTTTCACATATGGGTATGAACGTTTGCACGATTTGTGAGGCCTCTCTTAGCCACCATACTTTGTATATGGGAAATAATGGTCCCTGTGTATACAATGTATCACGTATCTCCCTGATGGCAAAAAAAGATGGCCAAAAAAAGCGCGTCACTGCACCGATTTTGAAGCCGACCGATGACCAGAAACCAAAGACTTATTTTTTTGCCTTAGCTTTCGGACAATAATTTGTAAGTACCAGCTCTGGTCACGATGAATTGTGTAGAAGTAGAACCACTGGCTAATCGGGTGGGGCAAAGGGAGACAGTGTGCTCCTTTTTTAATTTTATTTTTAATAAACGCCCTCTTTTTTGGCAGTGTGTCCCCTTATTAAGACACTGGATCCACGAACCCGGATATACTACCTTCATGGATATACCTAGGCCTGGCTGTAGCCTACATAACTGTGATTATTATTTAATGTTATGTGTAAACACGTTGCACAGATCTGTTTACTATCCATATCCGTATATATATAAATAAAAAATATATTGTTTTACATCAATCACGTGTAATATGGCCTTCGAGATTTGGCCACGAGATGGGAATTTTTTTATCAACAATCAGTCATACTCACATGAAACAGACACCGCTGGGACGGTGTTGGTCGTCGTGCACACCGTCGTTTTGCCATAGTTCACGGGTTGAGTTTCCTCTCAAACTCAGCGGCCCCGTGACTTCATCTTCGGAGGGATAATCAGGTCTATTTCGCGACATGATGCAAACTAGAGTCGTGTCCGTGTATCATGTAGGAATGATGCTATTGCTCAGTGGACTGTCTGTTATTTCTGTTAAAGGAAATTATTAGAAATGTGGTCAAAATTGGTTATGTTACACTCACTTTGAATCAAGATATAGACCTACATTATAACGATCAACATGAGAAAATGGTTACGGTTGTTGTGCCGTCATCAAGAACAAAATGAAAATGCTTGCAGGTTGCCTGTACCGTATTCATTTTATGATCTAACGTACAGGCATTATCGAACAGGAAATACATTTTCATAAAGGTGACATCACCTTGGACAAATTATTTTCTAATTCAAGAGAAGATTGATATATACCATCATAGCTTACTCCAAGCATCAAGTAATTAGTTAAATTCGCGTTTGTTTTAAATTTATTAAGGCCTATTTATTTATTATTTTTGACTAATTCTACACCCTACCTTAAAGTTGTAGTTACAAGTTATCGCCAGCAATTGAGAAGTTATACAAGTTCACCCACAGCCGAAAATACCTTGTCCGGAGAGATTACTTCCATCCCATGACTTGAGCTTATAATGGTGGCAAATAAAATGTACTCAGTTTATAACAGTAATACTACAAATTGACAAAGTATGGGTGGCCATTAATGCAAAACTAAACAACAATTCAAAATGTTTTAAAAGTAGGCCTACTAGGCAATTATTGAAGAAACTGTGATAAACCAACAGACACAACCAAAAGAAAATGAAGAAGCATCCCTCTTAAAACACGAAGGACTTTAAAACAATGTTACAATTTGGGTACAATCTGTTACCAACAATGTTTGAAATTTGTGCTCATTGATGGCCGCCCATACAAAATGGCGCTCAATGCGTATATGCACTCAATGTATATGCGCCAGTTTGTGTTGGGAAGCTTATTCCACAAAAGGGCGCATTCAACTGGAACGCTGTGTGCATATTGTTATGTGTTCATTTTTTATAAACAACTGAATACGTTGCCGTGACCCTGTACAACAGTACTATAATTACGTCAGAAAAATGTACAACAGAAGTTGTTTTGGTTTTCTGAGGAATTACCATGCGCAAAGAGAGTGTCGTAATTGCTCCTTAAATGGACAATCACGACCAGCAGGGTTTGAGTAACTCACTGACTGAAAATAATACCCCACATGATGAGGTCATATTACCGTTGCTGCTCATTGTATAAATTAGCCAGTAGTTTTTAGTCACTGGTGGGTTCATAATTATTATTAATTCTAAATATGGCATTATTGCACGACTGAATACGTTGTCTGTAAAGAATGCTAAAATATGACTGAGAGAAATGAACAATAGATGTTGATTTGGGTCTTCTGTGGGGAATCACCTTGCTTTTCCGACGAAGGACAATGAATTACAATAGATTTGTCCGAACAGAAGTTGTTAACTGGTTTTCTGAGGGGACTCAACAAAGGTCAAATGAACAAAGAACCGCAACTTATATACTATTGGTAAGCTCGAGCTAAAAAAGAAAAAAAAAAGTTCTTCTTCTTCTTCTTCTTCTTCTTTGGCTTCTTCTTCTTCTTCTTCTTCTTCTTCTTCTTCTTCTTCTTCTTCTTCTTCTTCTTCTTCTTCTTCTTCTTCTTCTTCTTCTTCTTCTTCTTCTTCTTCTTCTTCTTCTTCTTCTTCTTCTTCTTCTTCTTCTTCTTCTTCTTCTTCTTCTTCTTCTTCTTCTTCTTCTTCTTCTTCTTCTTCTTCTTGCCCCCGCCCTCCCCCTAAGACTCAGAATGACCTGTGACTTTACTTGAATTCAAATTACTTGGCTACTACGAGCGGGGGGTTTTCGTCGAGCGATCATACACTGATGATAATCCATTTCAGATAAGAATTTTGAATCGCCTCTTTTCTCTCAAATGACAACATGTCAGGTGACACCAATGCCATCTTAAAACACAGTAAGCTTCAAAAAAATAATTCACTATTCTTTTCGTGTGATTGCCGATGTTGTACACCCTTTTAATAATAACATTATTTTTCAACAAGAACAAAAACTGAAATTGTATTTATTTTAATTTGTTTTATTTTCATGCAGGTTAACTATCATTCTACGCAGCAGTACGGATTGAGGTGGGAGCAGGATACCACTTCATCGCAAGACTTGAGGAGAGAGGAAGCTACATTGTACAATGCGTGGAGGCACGAGCAAGAATTACGGAAGAGGAACATCCAAGAAAAATGCAACACCCTCCAAAACGAGTCCAAAGCAGGCAACCTGAAATATGGACTCACCGAAGAGGTTCTTAAAACTCTCAACCATTTTTTCGTTCTTGACTCGCGCAAGTTAATCTACTGCTATCTTCCCAAGGTTGGTTGTACCAGCTGGAAGCGCATCTTTCTGGTTTTAATGGGGAAGTTTAAGAAGATTGAAGACATCTCACACATGCAGGCACACTACACATCTATACCTAGCCTCTCAAAGTACACACTGGATGAGGCGAAGCAGCGACTAGGTAACTATACCATGTTCATGGTCACTCGACATCCGTTCCAGCGAATCACGTCTTGCTTCCGCGACAAATTTTTAGTGGATAATGCCGACAACCTAAATTTTCGGAGGAATTACATGAGGCAACTTTTGAGGTACGGTGATTACAACAACACCGTGAAACCAGGCACACTGCCGAAGGTTGATTTTGCTCAGTTTGTGCGGTATGTCAGCGACCCACTGAATACATTTCACAGTTATGATGGGACGGAACACTGGAACGAGATGTACAAGATGTGTCAACCTTGTTTGGCGCCTTACGACTACTTACTGGAATTCGAAACATTGACCCGGGACGCGAAGTTCATTTTAGAGGCCGCGGGAATCCGCAAAGACGAGGTGTCCTTCCCAGAACCAACAAATCCGACGAATAGCTCCAGCGAGCTTGTCACTAAGGAATACCTGTCTAAGCTGAGTGACGGAGAAATAACCGCACTTAACAAACGATATGAGATGGATGCTACATTGTTTGGATATATACTCCCATCTACCAGGGCTGAGAGAGTGATTGCATTGACTAATAACACGGGATGATCTCAGGGGTGGATCCAGAATTTGCAAAATTTCTAGGCCTACAAAAAATTCAGATTGCCAATAATCAATTCGCTCGTTACAGTGTACCCCCCGACTTACATAGGTAGTACTATACTGTGCGTGCATAGTTCTTTGGTTTATTTCTGTTTTTCTTTCCTTTGTTGTGTGTGGGGGGGGGGGGAGAGGGGGCCACCTAGACTCTGCCACTGGATCTAGTTTAATCGGGTTATTCTTTCTGCTTCATGGGGTTACACCCTTGGTAATTACACTATGCAGAGTTAATAATTATCTACTGAGCGTCCCGATTCATCCGATACATGTTGTCTTTTTGTCGAGAAAAACATGAATACAATAATTATTCTTAAATGGACAACACGCTAGTAATCCATTACAATGCATTACCAGTGCTTTATCATTTTGATCATTGAAGGCACAACGAAATAATAAGTTGAAACCTTCACAGATTAGTTTCATGTTCATTCATCTTGGTTCTTATAAATTATGGATGCGTTTAAAGACATTTTTACTAAAAAGTCTTCAAAGTTATTTAAAAAAAGGGATGGTATTGCACGATCAGAGCAGACTTTCAACAGGGCATGGAATCGGTGGCCTAGTTTAACATGAAGACAGTGACTGAAAATTACTGGCTTATTATGCAGCAGCGACGGTAATAATGACCTCATCATGTGGGGTATTATTTTCAAACACTGAGTTAATCTAAAACTAGCACTCCGATTCCATGCCCTGTTGATCGTGACGATATTGTCTCTTTAAAGGGCTGTTGTTGTTTTTTAAACAAAGCTAGGTTAATTCATGAGTTACTTTCATCACAAACCCGCCTCATTAGATTGTGAGAAAAGCTTTTTATAACTCAAAAGAACAATTCATTTTTTAAAGATGAAGCATAATTTAGATGGAATAATTTATTAGGATGATACATGTATCACCTTTTCACTAAATAATCTTTTACGTTCCCTTTCGTGGGAAAGTACATTAGTATTTGGTAACGTCAGAAGTCTATTACCTGTGTAGTAATCACTGTGTAGTAATCACTGTGAAAGGTTGTAAATGTAAACTTGGTGTGAAAATATTGTAAAGGTACCGTACTAATAATCCTTACTAACAAACTATTCTGCCTGGAGTGCTGTCATTTCAAGGTATTTTTGGTAAAATTTAAATACACACTTTTTACAAAATGTTACCGACGGCAACTCATTGCTCAGGTCATTCGTGTTTTACTGTAGATTTCCGGAAATGTTTGTTTTCACCGAAGAATCGATGATTTGATGTCAGAAGCTTGGTTGCATATATTATTTGATTCAGTAACACCACACCTCTCATGATTATATTTTGGGAGCGGTTTTTCTGTACAAAAATAATGTCGAATGCTTTTAAGTTCACACTTTTCTCAGAACTTAAACTCCGCATTAATAATATAAACTGAACCTTTCACAGAATGATCGATTGTTTAATGTTTTTGATTCAAAGTAAATACTAGAATAGGTTATGTAGGCGCTTTATGTTATTCGGCAGCTGCTCACAAGGATAAACTGTGACAAGCTGGCAGTCACCAATAATATTTATATTTTCCTTTATTATTATTTATTATTCTTATTCTTATTCTTATTCTTATTCATTGAATAAAGCACTGCACCAACAACATAACAAAGTCTGTTGCATGTTACCGTACTTTAAAGGTACACACCGCCTTTGTCGCGCGAAATTATTGGGCGATAAAAAACGCCCCTCAATATTTCATTGTTTTACATACATGGTTGGAAAGATCTTTCAAAAGTAGAATATAATTGTCCACACAAGTACCCCTGAAAAATGCATCGTTTTTCTGTTATTGTACAAAAAACAATGTCATGTGACTTTCTTGAACCAAAATTTGTCCAGAAAACTCACGAGGACAAAATTAATAGTCGCACTTTCAGACGTTTAAAATGTTTATTACTGAACCAAATTCAAGAATAATTCTTTTTTATAATTCATTGATACTTGACAAAAGTGAAATGATTTTGAAACAATGGGTGAAAATTGTCAAAATCGACAAAACAACGAAAGTCGTGGCACTTTCCCGAGACACCGGGAACCGAACCAAGACTGTACCAGTACAGCCATGGGCGCCAGCGCGGCCAAGCGCCCGAGGCGTGAGCCTGCTGGTTAGGCCATAAAATATCAACACTTTTCGCGTGGAGCGTAAAGCAGGGTCTCGACCACTGTGGTGCTTTTCGTGTCGGGTATTTTGAATTATGATACTGCCAGTGAGTTTTAGTTTTGGAAACAACAATGACGCATTCATTCGGAACATCGTCACAGCCCCTTCATCATATCAACGCCAATAAAAAAGTGACAAAAACTGTTCAGTTTGGAAGGCCATCCGTCAAAATCAACGCCAGAATTTAGACCGAGCGGGCTAGGCAAAGAAAGGCTCACCGTCTACGGTAATAAAACGACGTATGCCTGGCGACCATTCACGGGCCAGCCAACCTCAAATGATGGCAAACACTCAGGGATTTGATTGTTGAACGTGATGGTGACCATGATGGGACCATGAATAATGTCGCATTTGTAGGATTGTTGGACAGGTAAGAGTAATAAAAGAGAAATATTGTTTGATAATATAATACTTGTAGGGCTTTTTGTGTGGCTGTATGCTGAACTCTTATGATAAATTTCTGTTAGCCATTACATTATTTTTGATACTTCCTATAGCCAAGGCCCAATGATATTGTGATGATGTTTACAATACAGACATGATAATTATGAGATATAGTTTAGAAAGCAGAACAATTTCCAGTGAAGTAGTTGTAATTTCCACCATCAATGTATTTTATGGGGAAGATGGTGAAAATTCAAACATGGTCTGGAGGAAATAGTATCAGGTACCATTATTTCCAGTACGAGTACGAATTTTTAATATGCACCATGTCCATCATATCCACCATTATTTCATTAGCTGTTATGTTTTGTTTTATAGGTATGAGAAAACATCACTGCCAGTATTTTTACTTGCATCAACACCATGTAGAGTTCAGCTTGATTCCATTTCCACTATTCACATCTACAAAGCATTGCCAAGGTAGAGTAAATTTTTTATTTTTTTTTATCCCATTTGTTATTTTTGTATTGTTTTTATAGAAAACTTAGTTTATGTAAATATTTGTTTTTCTATAAAACAAAATCAGATTTACAGAAACAATTTCTCATTTAGAAAAAATGAAGTTCAGGTTCAGGTCCCCCCCCCCCCTCCTTGTGCATGTTTAATGTTAAATTGTCCATATTAAAGGGACAACATCACGACCAGCGCAGACTTTCAACAGGGCATGGAATCGGTGTCCAAGCAGTGACTGAAACTTACTGGCTCATTTATTCAGCAGCATTGATAATATGACCTTATCATGTGGGGTATTATTTTCAGTCACCGAGGTAATCTAAAACTAGCACTCCGATTCCATGCCCTGTTGATCGTGACCGTTGTCCTCTTAAAGGGAAAGTACAACAGCATAACAGCTGTTATCGGTAATATTTACTTACTTTGAATGAAGATCGTTTAATAATGAATATGTTAAAGTTTGAGCTCAATGGGGAGTCTAAGTCATGAGAAAAGTGTGAAAACCTTCATAATTCTTTAGGAAAACATTAGTAAATGTGTATATTTTGTTTTTCAGTTTTCTTTAAAATAAGAACACAATAAGTAGAATAATTGTTTAACTTCGTCACATCCAGTTAGCTGTAGGTAATAAATAATTCAGTAATTGTCCTTCTAAGAGGACGATCAGAGCATACTGATCGAAACGTCGAGTTGTACCACCAGTTCTTTTCAGAACCAGTACTACTCGGTTTGCGGTAACACCATGTGTTTATCTCAACTAACGTGAAGCTGAGGTACAGGTTCTGAAAAGAACCGTATCGTACAACTCGTATCTCAACCTTCGTTAAGTGAGAAAGGTTCAAGGGAGAACCAATTTTGGGCAACTCGTTTTTCTCTACTGTCGCTAAGTGAGAAATATGGTTCAGGGAGAACCATGGGGACTTCACGGGTTAATATGGTTCAGGGAGAACCATGGGGACTTCACGGGTTCCCATGGTTCTCCCTGAACCATATTAACCCGTGAAGTCCCCATGGTTCTCCCTGAACCATATTTCTCACTTAGCGACAGTAGAGAAAAACGAGTTGTCCAAAATTGGTTCTCCCTTGAACCTTTCTCACTTAACGAAGGTTGAGATACGAGTTGTACGATACGGTTCTTTTCAGAACCTGTACCTCAGCTTCACGTTAGTTGAGATAAACACATGGTGTTACCGCAAACCGAAACGATATCGATATTCCACCATGCAAAGCCTCAAAACTTATATAATTACTACTCAATTGAGATTCCACATGGTGTCACCGCAATTAGTCTTACTTATCATCCTCACCATGCAAAGCTACAAGTTTTACCTAT
This sequence comes from Zoroaster sp. YZ-2022, assembly GCA_029582265.1. Lineage (NCBI taxonomy): Eukaryota > Metazoa > Echinodermata > Asteroidea > Forcipulatida > Zoroasteridae > Zoroaster > Zoroaster sp. YZ-2022. The sequence continues at coordinate 8,274,850 of CM055831.1, forward strand.
CCTTCTAAGAGTTTGTCATTTGCAGTGTGTGTGAATGGTAAGTGTACTGCAGCACTAATAATTAGCCAAAGTAGCTTTACATGTGTTATTCATGGCTGGCTATTGTGTTATGTTTTTGTGCTGGAGTACTATCAGTAATCTTTCTTTTGTAAGATTGTATACATAATGTTTGTTCATGTTTGGTCCATAGATGAAATGGAGTGAGATGGAGACAGAGACGAATGCTCAGTTCATCATGTCACCTACGTATGTGAATGGGTGTCAGCAACCGGAAGCCTACCACACCTAAGTTACTAGCAGACATTCCACTGAATAAGAGTTTTCTCAAGAAGATTACCTACTATATCAACTTCAGGTTTGTTACGGGTGCCATCCAATCAAAAGTTTCAATTAAGTACAGGCGACATGTCCTACTTTTAAGACACTCTCTCTGCCAACAACTGCAGGAATAACATGAAAATGTTTCAAGACAAATGCAACTGACAGCCCTCACGCCCCCCCCCCCCCCCCCACACACACACACACACAAAATTACTATATTAGTATTTTGTAGTTTGTACTACTTTGAAAATATTGAGATTTTGAAGCTTTACATGGTTGAAGAACAGTAGGAGTAAGATTAATTATCTTTCAAGAGTAGTAAATAGCATTGGTTCTGAGAACTGGCAGTGACATTACTTTACGTTTCAATCAGTATACTCTGATTGTCTTCAGGGGGATGAAGATGATCAGAGTATACCGATGGAAAAGTTATTCCACCACCAGTTCTTCTAAGAACCAACACTATTAAACTGTAGAGATAGTTACATGGTGCTACCACAAATCTTACTCCTACTGTATACAAACATGTATTCTCAGATAAATATGTATACTGATATTGACACTAGCCCAACACATGCTTTTCAAAAAAAAACACTATGAAAATAGTTTGCCAGGGTTGAAGGTAGCCAGATCAACTTATTCAGCGTTATTATGGGCATAAAGTCACAGAGTTGATTTAGGGTAGAAGGGGACTACATGTATAGGATTTGGATTAAACTTGGCTGCATATTCAAAGGGCAGGAAGTGGGGGTTATATTGATTGGTAGGGGGGCTGGGGGTTACTGAAGACACTGAAGCATGGAGGAGCATATAAACATTTTCCCATTCTTTGTTTTCCAACTTTACCAAGAAAAAGTTACCCTGTGAGAGAAGAGTCTTTACACTCCTGATATTTCCATGTTGTAAATAATTTTTCCCTACATGGAACATAATAGAAAGTTGGCTAATAATTGTGCATTTTATCCATGTTCATGTATCAGGTACCACAGAGTCTACTCAAAGCACAGGCGTATAGTAATTGGGTGGAGAAGAAACAATACAGCGTATGCCAAATAGCTAATGTCTGCAGTCTTCAATATGTCCAAGCTTGTATGGATGTCAGCTAATTAGCCTTTCATTAGAAAGTTTTTATGATAACGTTTTTCCTTCTTTCCCCTGCCCTCGGCAGAAGAGTTGTCAAAAGTAAATAATACCCAAAATTAAGGCCACAAGTTCTAATTAGCCAATTGACAATTCAAACAAAATTAAATGTAAATACATCCACTTGATCAAATCTGATAGTTGCTTGCCCTTTTCATTTTGTTTATGAAAACCTTTAAATTTAGATTTAAATGAAGCCAACATTGGTATTTATGTCTTGGTATTAAGTCTTGTACAAAAATAAATTGAATGGATGGACTGCATGTTTATATACCGAGAGTGATCTTTATTTATAATATACTTCACTTTCAACTCAAGTTTATAATGGACAAAAATATAATAATAAATTGACAATGATAGTAACACTGTAATCAAGCATCTCCTTATTGTGACATGTTTATAAATTTTCTTTGTTTTCACCTATACTGCAAATAATTAAAAATCATTAATAAAATTTGAAACAAATTCTACATTGCTTTTTACATTTTCAAGGTTGTACACATATTTGGCAAAATGTCTGTAGCTGCATCCATACTATAGAATTACAAGATCAGATGCCATTTTGTACATACATTTTTAGACATTGAAACAATTAAGAGTTGTATGGGTGCTTGTAAATTGCTAATAAAACAATGAAATACATTTTTATTTTAACTGTCCATTTGGTTTCATGACTTGACTTTTGTGGTTCCACCTCCCTCCTCCCCCCCCCCCACAATCAATTGAAACCACTTTACTGACCTGTTTAACCTATTGTAAACAATCTAACAATGAGTGTACATGGTCTTACACATATAACTAGTGAAATGACTTCAGTGTAAATGAGCCCAACAATGATCATTTATTGACAAGAAAACAGAATCAATCTGCATAATAAATGTACGCTCTGTATGTACGATTTAGTGACAGTTCAGAATAGGTGACATTCAGGGCCTGTCATTGGAATCGGTAATTTTGGAATAAAATGTCTGCCCCCCCCCCCCCCAGGTTCTTGGTGATGGCATGTACTGCCACTGGTGATGAACCGACAGATTTGTTTTCTAAAATTCTTTGGAGTATCATTGCAGCACTATAGAATCGAAGAACTGGGGAGGGGGCGGGGGGGGGGGGGGCAAACAAGCAATAAATGTAAGGGGCCCAGACATATGTTTGATTCCAAATTACCAATTCCATTGACTGAATCGAGAATCACACCCAGCATCAATTCTGCATAGTTGAAGTAGCAAAATGTTTGTCCTCTTTCTGAAAAAGATTTAAGAGTGAATAGAGGAGTAAGGGCTTAGATTTAAATAAATTCAAAATTATCAACAATCACTGTGAAATAAATTAAAACATTTTTTAACTGATATGGATTGGAAAGGTGGTTAGACCCCTTCTCTTGGACTGAAATGCCAGTACTGCTATAGCAAAAAATTACATATTATAGTAAACCTTAATTTTGTTGTAATAAACAACCATTAAACTAAATAAAATGTTCATCATTGGTATTTGATAATGAACATTGACTTCAACCCTGTAACACGTTACCATTAGATCTCATGAAAATAGCGTAAAACCAGCCTGTGAAAATTTATTAAGTGCTCCCTCGTGTTTCACAAAGTTATATCTGGGAAATTCTTGTATTTATAATGTCTTTTTTTTCTTTTTTTTTTCTATAAGATAAAACTAGGCCCCTAAAACTTAAAAAGCATTTCGGACAAAATAATTTGGTCATTAGGCCTAAGCCGCCTATAGTATGTGTCCCAACCAAATAAAAATGTTTGATAATATTTTGAGAATATGAGAATCTAAAGCAAAATTGAAGCTTCCCTTTCACAATTTTTTCTTGTCAAATATGTAGCGTATGTAATCGGAAGGTTTGGGCAATTTCACATAATTGCCAGGGGACATTGTCATGATTGTGTTCATCATGTTAGTATTGTTACACATGTTCTGTCTACCGATGGCAATGTAAACTATATCATGATATTGATCATGAATGATTGAGATAGCTCACCCAGAATCCAGCATGTCCAGGCTGCTAAGCACCGGTTTGTTCAGTCTATGCCTTTCTCCATGGTTGATCCAAGGTCTATCAAGCTCAATATTAAGTATTTTCCTCACTTTTAGGATGATCTTGGACGTCGACGTGCATCTAGTTGCAATCGAATCCAGGAATTCTGTGATCGTTCGTGTGTTTACAACGGATACAAAAATGTAAAGACTGGAACCTTGTTCCTCTTGTTACAATCACGATGGTGTGCAATGCAGAGGTACCAGTCTAAATACAATCTGCAATATTGCCGTACAGGTTTCACGGTCGTAGACTACTGGAAATGCGTATACGTGACCTTTGACATTATTGTTGTTTTTTGGACATTTCTCGGTACCCATGATACCCAGATTTAGTTTTTTGAAGAAAACCTTCCAAAAAGGATTATCTATCAATCCCATTTTTTGCACTTTTAGGGCGGTGTGTACCTTTAAGTTATACCATTTTGACATTTTCACCAAATAGGTATTAAATCCTCCATATGGGGAATAAGTTGTCCTCTTTCGGCTGCTCCCGTTAGGGGTCGCCATAGCGGATCATGATCCGCATATTTGATTTGGCATAGGTTTTACGCCGGATGCCCTTCCTGACGCAACCCTCCCATTTTTCCGGGCTTGGGACCGGCACTAAGCATGCACTGGCTTGTACATCCCCAGTAGCTGGGTTCAATTCGGCCCTCGCAGCAATTATGGTAAAATGTCTTGCTCAAGGACACAAGCACCATGGTCAAGGCTTCGAACCCACACACTCTGACGACCCAGCCATCAGAACACAAATCCGATGCACTAAACCGCTCGACCATGGCACCCCACATAGGGGGAATAAGTTAACGCAGTAAAAATAGCACACGTTTATTTTTCTCGTGAAACTTGTCCCTCTCTAGGCACACAGAAATAATCGAATACTAGTAATCAAGTGTTGTTGTTGTTGTTGTTGTTGTTAATGGCACTTCTGGCAATCTATGTGCCCTTTGTGCCAGTTGCTGTACGGTTTGAACAGCGCATGCGCGCAGAGATGCGAATGATATGAGACTGCTTTTTGAGATTATGACGTAACAAAACGGACTCTGTAGCCTACTTAGAAGAAATCTTGATGGACCGGTACAAAACAAGAAAATAGGTTGGAGAATTATAAAAAACTGAAAGGAGATTAACCCAAACCCAAAAAATCAAACCCAGGTTACTATAGCACGATCTAGAAAAAAGAGGGGGTGGGTGCTGGTGAACCTCCGGACATAGAGCGCCGCATGTGTTCCTGCAAGCCGGTCCGTTTCCCTTGCATTTTAAGAGCCCGTGCTCCGCCAGGTAAAATTTGCAGGGCCGCAACACTTCAGGTGATGAGGCGGTACCCTGTCCAGCCAATCATCAAAACACCCAGTCCTCTGAAAAAAAAAAATTTGCTTGTGTGGAGAAAACTATGTATTATTTTAATATTTTCCGAATTTCTCTTTAATAAAAATGAAGAAAAAAGGCTATGTTATTTTTGAATCCAAATAAATCATGTATTGTCATTTGATTATCAGTATATTTTAGAGCCCTTTGTAACTAATGTCTATTATTGATATATTGAAATAAAAGGTGATTTACAATATCAAAAGTTACACGTATTAATAATGATCATTATTGCGTTGGGTTATTTTTCCTTTTGTTTTTCATTAGGTGCCTTATGATTTGATGAACTGGATGCCCCAGTTTCCATGACCATTTCTCTTGTTTAGGTTTTGATTGTGAACTCTTTCTTTGTGTATCTTGTTTTATAGGTCTGTTTGGTGATTGTGATGTATTACGTGACTTACTGATGTTTTGGGTTTTTTCTGTAGGTTTTTTCTCTTCAGTGCTATGAAGTATGTGTTCAGCCAGAGATTGAATTGCCGTTTTTTTCCTTCCTTCATTTCTAGTACTTTCCCATATTTGCAAAGCTCCAATAATTAATTCTATTAATGACTGATTTATCAAGTATTGTGGGTTAGGTTCCGTTTGGCATCCAACCGCTTCCTCTGTTTGGGTGGATGCCTCCTTTCGGCTGACAGCTGTGGGTTTATTTTGCGTAGATTCTGGATTTTGTTGGGTTTGCATATTTATCCATGCTGGTTTTGGTTTTGGGTTAGATGTGTCCGTATATTTATCTGTTTGAATTGTGATGTTAGTTCGAACTGTCTTTGTTGCTTCCGCATATGAAATATTATAGGTAACTCTGAATTCCTGGATTTTCTTTTCTTCCTTGTAGGAGTTACACCCAGCATAGGCAGAGGAGTGATTCCCACCACACCTGCTACATTTGACTTGCTCTTTTGAGTGCACCTCGTCGTATGTGTGAAAACCACTACATCGGACACACCTCGTCTTGCTTCGGCAATTGTTTGCTGTGTGGCCTAGTCGTTGACAATTGAAACAACGTATTACTGGTGGAATGTACGGTTTTACTGTAAATGATTCATAACCCAGTTGGATGTGTGTAGGCATATTAGGTGTATTGAATGTAAGACATACCGATGAAGTTTTCCCTGTTTGTCCGTTTCTTTTATACATGAGTCTGCGCACATCTGTAACCCCAAATCTTTACACTCGTTTTGTATTTCTTTATCTGAAATTTCTGATGGAATTCCTGAAATGACGCCTTTGCTTTGTGTTTCTGATTTAGCGTATTCAGTGACCACGGCCCATTGTCCTAATTGACTGATTCCTTTTAGTTTGTTTGCTTTGAGCTGAAGTATAGCATCTGATACTAATACCTCCTTGGTTGGTTTTAGAAACATATTTTATGTAATCTTGTCCCATTGAGTTAAGAGCTTTAGCTATTTTTATTGGAGTAATTTGTGCAAGTTTTACATCTGGGGAGTTTATTATTACTATAGTAGGGTTTACTTGTGGTTCATATGTGCTAAGGTTTCTTCTTTTCTGTTGTCTTACATCACTATCAGAGTCACTAGAGGAGCTACTTTTGTTTTGAAATGATTTTGTTCGCTTTCGAGAAATCTTTGTTGTATATTCTATATCTTCTTCATCATCTTCTTCTTGTGCCTGGCTTAATAGTCTATCTAGAGTAGATCTTGGTTGGTTACTTATTTGTCTGTTTCTTTTCCGGTTAGATAGTTGTTCTTGAGATAACCTATCCCATGTCATATCATCCTCAGATTCGTCGGACATATTTAGTCCAACGAAGTCCGAGGTCCCCTATGAAAAAACTAGACTGAAGATTTGAAAATGCAAAAGAAAATTGACCTTAATGGGTTGTTTATGAGTAATATAATTTGAAAAGAAAGGAGTAGGTCTCACCTCTTCTTTTGCCTAAAAAGGAAAAGATTTTAAACTGTTAGAAATACCAAGATTGCCGCTCGCAAAAAGCACGTCTCATCTCATTCGCGTCTCGAAGTGGTATCCAATCTGTGTGTATCATGCCATGTGTCTTTCAATACTCCCAGTCCCTAAGCGATTCTTTTGTCTAAAACACACACACACACACAAACGGTTTGTGTATGCAAAAAGAACATTATCGTAATCAAGTGAACCAACGGTTTTTTATATATATATATATTCATTGGTCGCATGAGGGCGCTATAGTGGTCCGTCCGTCAAAAAGTGAAGTGCCCTCATCCGTTAGAAATCATTTTTTGGCGTCGTTTGCGGAAGTGAATAAAAGTTCAATTTGTTATGTCTGTATAACTTGTTAGGTTAATGGGGCATCGAAAACAAAGGTAAGTGATAAATTAGGAACCTTGGAAAAGAATGTCGCATCCGACCGCCACTTTTTGACGGTTTTTATTTTTATTTTTTCAACCACCAAGCAGTTGAAACATGGGTCTAACGATTTTTGGGGGTACAGAAAGCGAGTTTATTAGCTCCTACTCCAGTCCTACTCCTAGTCCTAGGGGGACCAGTTAAAAAGCTTGCTGTAATATATCTCCGTTTCCTATCCTCTTATCCAACTGCTCCACACACTATTTCTGGTTTTTATATTCCATATCTGTATCTGCCGAGAAAGGGTGAGGAAATTCCAGGTTGTAGCTGCGCCGGTCGGATCTAACCGGCACTCCCTCTGGCCGACCGGCACCAAACGCAAATTGATGTCTTACTGACCGGCACAAACATTGTGTGAATATTTCATTAAACAGTAATAAAGGTTTTTTAAAAAGTTCATGTATTCTTCATTTCTTTGAGTTATTTGCCACTATTATGAGGACTTTAGTCCATAGATCAATTAAAACATCGTACGATATTATAAAATAAATCTCAGTTTGTAGCGGTACAAACAAATACACTAATTAGTAATTAGCATTTATTTATGACGTCAGGGAAAAGACCTGGGAATCGCCATTATGATTGGTTGTTTGCGCCTGCACGATGAGCTAATGCCACTAGTCTCTACCGCGTGCAAATGATGCGACGTGCTTCGTAATGTCGATGTACGTAAATTTCAGGTTGGATAAGCGTGACTTCGTAAACGTCTAACACCTGGTAGGCCATACAGAAGTTTCAGTTTTCTGAGCCAACATTGTTGTCAATTGCATTGAGGGCACTCCTTCACATCATAAATTTGTATAATACTATGAAAATATCATACTATTATACAACAAATTATGTGAAAGGTGAGCCCTCCAAATCCATTCTTAAAAGCTAAAACCCAGGAGCTGGGGGCTTCGCCCTCGACCCCCACCGGGGTATTAAGGGCCCCTGGACCCCGGTTGTGAGGAGTTGCGCTCCGTTCGCTCCGCTCACAACGCTTGCAATCTATAAAATTAGCCGGCACTCAATTTGGTCTGGTGACAACCCTGGAAAATTCATATAATCATGTAGAACACTCACTGGGATTCGAACCTGTACGGGGAAATTAAACTTAGTTTTAAAGTATGTTAAACTCACAAATGCATGCCATCATCTAAACCACTTGAGTGTGAGGCTTTGATGGCAATGAAAGTCCTTTCGTTTTATTTGACTCTACCGTCTTATTACCCAGGTCACGATGAATATGTAATGTTTACTGAATATTGTTCACTGAGTGTGTCGATACTGCCGGCATCCCGGCCTTCTCCTGGTCCGTGAAAGCGGACCGCGGCGGCGGGTTTGCTTGGTGTGTCACAACCGGAGGTGCCGCAAGAGTATCCGGCATGGCAGCTGGTTTAGCAAGTTGTCACTGAAGAAAATCCTGGTGCTGACTTACTGATGGGCTACAAGAATGTCAAATGAAGCGGCACTAAGAGAGTCTCGTCTTAACGAAGGTGTGGATACAGGTAGCCACACTGTCTTCGACTGGTTCACTTTTTGCCCTAAAATTTGCCTTCATGTAGTCCAGCAGAAGAACAGCAAGGCGATAGGCGGACCAGGAAAAGTGGTCGAAATAGACGGTGCAAATTTGGCCGCCGCAATTAAGTACAGCAGAGGTCGTCTGGTCGATGGTAAGTGGGTATTAGGTGGCATTTGCCGTGAGACGCTAGGTTTTCCTGATTGAGGTTCAGCAGTGGGATTCAGCGACACTTATTCCTTTAAGTAAGACTAATTGCGGTGACACCATGTGGAATCTCAATTGAGTAGTAATTAGTTCTGAAAAGAACTGGAGGTACAACTCGTCCTCACATGGTGTCACCGCAATTAGTCTTACTTATCATCCTCACCATGCAAAGCTCCAAGTTTTACCTACTTATTCCTTTAATTAAGGAATATGTTGCCGCTGGATCAACAATCATCACCGGCTGGAAGTCGTATGACTGTCTCAGTCAGGAAAATTTCAAACATCTCACGGTAAATCACTCCTTAAACTTTGTTGATCCGGCTACCAGTGCTCATACGCAGAATATTGAGTACCAATGGTGGCAGATCAAAAGGCGTCTGCCTTGTACCCACGCCAGTGCTACTAGTCTCGGTGCAAGACGTTATTATGTGGATCCTATACACGATCCCGCGCCAGTCGCTATACAATTTTGACGATCCAGAGCCGCTGAAGGCAAGACGGCGCGGCCGTGGAAAGGCATGAAACTGGACGCATAAGTCTAGATGGTCTTCATCTGGAATACCTTTAACCAGGCGCGTAGCCAGCCCTGTCGGTCCGGGGGGGGGGGGGGGCAAAATTAAGATGATCGTCCCGATTTCATGGTTTAAATTTAATTGCGAAATACTGAATAATATTGAATAAAAACAATCGATATATTGTACAAACATGATCATCTGTGATTTATTGTTCTTTCCTTGGATCTATACTGTCTGAACTGTTGCTATTAATTTCTACACTGTCATGACTGTGATGAACTTAAACATTCATAATTAATCGTATTCGTAATGTATATATATACACACCGTTTACAACACACATTACACTGAAAGTTATTCGTGTACATGTCGTATAAAAACCTTTAATAAAATGTTGTAAGACAAGTTGTAAATACGTTCTGCACGTAACCCGAGTACATACTGGTTCATTGTATTGATTCAAATTTCAAGTTTTTAATGTTTTAATGTTTGTTTCTATATAAATTCGTCTCTAATTAACAAAAAGTTGAAAGATCCATCTGTAAGGTCCATATTTTATGAGCAATTTATATATCTCTCATTAGTGCATTTTGTTGCCTTTCTTGTAATGTCAAAATATATTTTTGCTGCCAATGGCGAGCGTTTCTATCCCGGGTTCCTATTCAAATGAAACCAAAAAAATGAATCACCACATCCCCTGTTTATCAGCAACTATTATACTAAATTTGAGTTGCCATTCGCCGAGGAACAGACATCATACTAAAGTCCTCAATGACTGCGTCAAAATCAACGTGCTCTGCGAAGTCGCGTTCTATGCTGAGAAGTGCCAGTGATGACAGCCTCTGCTCCGACATAGTGGATCTTAAATACGACTTCGTTAGCTTCAATCGACTGAACGATTGCTCACTTGAAGCAGAGGAAATTGCGATTGTACCAAAAATTCTATACAGAGTACATAATGTCGGATATGCTAAATCTGCCTGCCTCTGCATCCTTCGTCCCAGGTCCGTCCTTCCCGCCCTTTCCGGTCCCGTACCCTCTCTGGCTCCCTCGGCTCCCTTCCTTCCCTTACCCCTGCCCTACCGCCGTTTCCACCCGCCCTAACCTTGCCTGCCTTAAGTTAGGCTGCCTTGGTACTCGTCCCAACGGTCCTATCCATCCTTTCTTCCATTACCAAGGCCCACATTTCCTTCTCTCCTCCCCCTCCCTCCCTCCTCCGTCCTCCCTCATTTCGTCAATAATCCCTACTCTTCTAATTTCTTTCTTTACCTCTTTCGTTTTTTCTCCCTCGGAGTCCCTCCCTCAATTTTCCCTCCTTTTCTCTCTTCCTTTCCTTTTCTCTTTTCTTTATTTTTACCGTCCCGATTTTACTTCTATTTTTTTTCCGGGGGGCAGTCTGCCCCCCTGCCCCCCGCTGGCTACGCTACTGCCTGTAACCAGTGATACAGTAAATTTCGGATTTGTATTCTCACAGTGACTGAACAATGAATTTACAAATAACTCGGAAATATTAATTTTTTTACAACAAGGTTTTCAACAAAATGATTAGTGGAAACGAGACGAATTATAAAATGTCTCATTCAGTAGATTACAATAAAAGTGTAAGCAAACTGATCTAACTGAAGAATTAAACAATAATCAGAAAGAAATTAAAATAATCCAGTCACTATTCTAGGTTTGTAACATCCAATATAAATCAGAGAAACAGAAGGAAAGTAACACTACAAATGAAATATTAATAAATGTCAAAACAATTTTTCATGATTTTCAATTCTTTAAGTACAACTGTTACAACTGGTCATCAACTTTGAATTAACTATTTATTAAACTTTTATAGCAGACACGTAAACATTGAGTCTGAGTCATTGTATATGGTGACACAAGTCAAAGTCACAATGAAAATTGGAACTCGGTCAGACTTACTGACCCATGAAGGTTTACTCACATTTTTCAGTAAACATATAAAAAATGTTTTTTTCTTCGAATTTTACCAGGATTTCCAGGTTTCAATTAAGACTTAATTTTAGCTTTGGACTCATGAACTGTAAGAAAGTCTTTTCTGCAGTAAAATATATTTCTTTTCTGTTAGGATAATGTATTTGTTGATGCATAACTCCAGCCTATTTATGAAAGCTTCAGCAATAGTGAAAATACATTCAGGTTGTTTATTATGTGAAATGTTTGTCTCATGAACTTTAAAAATTCATTTGGAAAAAATAGTTATACTGAAATTACAGACAAAAAGGCTTCAAAAGAAACATTTGATGAATGATGTATTCCATTACATATATAGGCCTAAATGTGTTCCTGTCTATAGTTAATACAGTTAGTTGTGTGACAAATTTGATTATCTCAAAATGCAACATGTGGGACATAATTATTTGGGACAGTGTTGTATATGTACATAATAAACATTCCTTTAATTAACAGTATGGTTAATGCTTTAAACAAGTTTATATAAAAAATGAGCTCTAGGTTTGCTGACTGAAAATTTATTATGGACCAACCCTTGCTCTAGTACCTTTGATTTGCCGACTGAGAAAAATTATTGGGGTGTCACACCCCACACCCCCTGCCCCGCTCGCTACGGCCCCGGGCGGTGGGGACGAGTGAACCCAATAGGCCTGAGCAATATTTTTCTGCATTAAAGAATTTATATTATTTTATAAATACAATTTTAAAAAGGTTCTTCTGTAATTAATTCACCAACAAATTCGAGTGGCATGGTAATCTAGTGGTTAGAAGGCTCACCTTCCCTGTAGGTAGTATCGGGATTGACACTAGGTTTTGTAAATATTTGTAAAAGAATTTGCAATATTTTTTTGTTAACTACCACATTAATTCAGAAACAAAACCTGTATAATAATAATGTCTGGGCTATGGAGGACTTTTAAAGGAATATAAATTCCAAAATTAATTTTTAGTGTGCATGCTAGCTGCCGACCAATCTGGTCACCGATTTTTTGTATTTGGATTTGCTAGTATATATATGGCTTTGCACATAAAAACATGGCTTTGCCATTAAATATATGGTTTGGCTATTTAACAGTAGTCTTATATATTAATAAGTCGAAATTTAATCACATACGGCTCTTCATACGAGACAAAAAACACAACGGTGAACAACGCGACAACACTTCTAGTGCGACGCGATAACACTTCTAGTGCGACGCGATAACACTTCTAGTGCGACGACGCGACAACATGCGACGCGACAACACTTCTAGTGCGACGCGATTGGTCACTGGATTGGTCACTGGGTTTACGTTTGTTGGGCATGGGGGGGGGGGGGGGAGGGGGAGGTGACAAGATAATTAATAAGATCATAGAGACTGCATGACTGAGGAAACAAACATGGCGTCAACATTGATTGCTTTTCCGAATTCAACGTACACCAAAAATGCTTGATTTTTTCATGAAAAAAAATTATGTAGAATCATTTAAAGTACATGTCCATCATCATCCATATGTTCTCCACCTTACTCATTATTTACTGAGCAGGTAAGATTACATTATTGGTTATAATGAGCGAGAAAAAGTGGCGGTCGAATACGATATTTTAACTTTACCCAATCTGGAAAGTGGAATATTTATTTTTTCTTCCATTAACTGACGATTTTGTAGGCAGTTTTAGAGTCCCAAGTTTGGAGTAAGGCCTAACGAGTAACGGGAGTACCTATAGAATGCAAGGCCAAATTTTCAACACCTTTATTCCCTTTTTCTGAAATTGACCTAGGAACAGCAGTTGTATTTTTTAAAGTCTGATTAGGCCTACGTAAATTTATTTTATAAGAAGTAACCTTCGGTGTGGCCCTGCATTCTATAGTTGTACCGGCCTAGCGTTAACGTTGCTGACACAACTGAACAAACATTATTTTGTGTGGTGCGTGTGATGGACCATGCCCATGGACTCGATAATGGATGGAACATGGGTGGACGGTGTAATTGTCATATTTGTGTGATGATGTAACCGTCGGTGGGTGGATAGTCAACTACCCAACTCGGCACCTGTAAACTCAGTACCTGGCAAACTCATCACCTACTCGGCACCCAGTAAATTAATTTTTTTCTCCAAAATTGGCACAAGAAACGGCAAACTGATCCTGGCAACTAACATTAACGTTAATGTTACACTTTAACTAGCCCCATTCGGATTGCCCCCATTCTAACGTTACTTTCTAATTTTAATGTTAGGGCCAATGAACTTCTGCACTTTACTTAACAATAAAATTTTGAAATTCAAAAAATAAAACCATCTGTAACGTTAGGTGCTATTTTATTAAATAATTTGAAATTTGATAACGTTCATGTGACCGCGGACGCTACAGCTTCGCACAAAACAATTCAGTCTCCACGAGCGGAGCGCACGGAACAAGTAGTCTGGGGAGTCTTAGTATTTAGTAGTGTAGAAAGACGGCCCTGCATAATTATCACAGTGCGCGCGGAGAGTGTGGGCTTTATTTTCATTGAAACTTCTGTCATACACAGGGCCTGCCCCCTTGCCTACATGTTGAAACAGCTCATGCATAATTATCACTAGTGCGCGCGGAGAGTGTGGGCTTTATTATTTTCACTAAAACTTCTGTCACACAGGACCTGCCTCCCAAATTGTTTCGTCCGAAGCTGTACATGTATCTAGTATCTACTCATGAGAGTTGAGGTACTCAAACTTCTGCAGTACATGGTTTGATGTTACTAGTATGGTGAATCTGTAGTATACAAAATGTAGGTTAAAAAGAGAAAACCTTACATAACAGTTTACCCAAGTTTCATTGTTCGAAACAGGAAAAATGAATTGATTTTAATTTTTAATGCAAAAGTGTCAAAATTTAAATGTAAATGTTAGGCTTTCACTCAAATTGTAAAGCTGAATCTAGTGCATAATATTTATTGTTGTCTTTTACACATACATGTACTTGTTAGTGCCAAAATAATAAGATATTAAAAAATAGTGACTTTTGAAGTGAAATGTTGATTAATAGACCAATAGTTCACGATGATTAATACATATTTTTATTTATTTATTTCTATTTAACCTGGGGAGACCTTTCAGTGAAACACTGTTTTTCAAAGGTGCCCAGGAAACCTGTAAATAAGGGCACTTGCTATGTGAACCAGAAACACCGGGATAAACTCCTACTCTTCCACGATAAGTGTTGTGGGTTCTTTTACGTGCATTACTTAACCCTCCTACACATTGAAGCCACTCCCAACCACTAAATTCTGTTCTTAAACAACCTTCAGTACATACATGTACAAGCCTGCTGTCCTTTCTATAAGTAATCTTACAAAATCAACTGTGTGCCACCCAAGGCCACTGTAAATGTTTGAACAGTATGGCCTGCAATGTATCAATGGGAGACCACCTTACCCTGCAATCTCAGTGGTGTGACAGTGCACAGAAGGGTAACCATAGGATGCCACTGGCAACAGCTAATGGCTTGGAGTGGCCTGAATGGGTTGTTTCAAAAATAGCACTGATTGTAGGAGGGTTTTAATCTAATACACGGGACCTATGGCTTAACATCCCATCCGAAGGAAGGATTTATTCAATTCATTACTCTTTATCCATACCCCAGACAATTATTATGTGAAATGACTTATTTAAAAGTTATTTCCTTCCTTTGTACAGAATACACTCCTGTAATCTGTAAATTATCTTTTGTTTTATTATTAAATAGAGAGAAAAACAACTTGTTATGGTTTCTTGTCACAGACCAGTGTATATTTTGAGCCTGGTGCAGTTTCACCTTCGAGGCTCTTTTGTAAACATGTGATGTCATTGGTCACATTGTCTGTACTGACTTCTAAAACCGGTCAAAATAGGTAATGAAATGATTTGTATGTTTTTAACATAGATGATGCATCTGCAAGTAGATTCAAACTCCAGCAACCTGTAACTGCTAGCGAAAATACCCCTTTGGTTCATCTAGACACCCATTTGATGAACCCAGGAAACAAATGAACCCAGGCACTCAATTTGATTAAGCTAGGCACCCACTGCAGGCTCATCAGAAACAGCTCACAGCTAATGGTATTCCCGACATTATCGGTAAGTCTTTCTAAAAGCAAATTATACCTGATTGAAATTTCTGCTTGGATTGTTCTTACTTAAGGCCAATGACAGTTGATTATAAAGTCAAAAAAATCTCAGAAAATTGATAAGGGAATTTGGTTTCATTATATTAAGGGAATAAAAGTTTTTCACATGGTCTTGACCTCAAGGTGAAAAATGACAAAGGTTCTTTATTGCCCATAGCCATGACCCTGAGGTCTGTATCCTGTAGGGGTGTAACGATGCATCGATTATAGCGAAACAAAAATGGCGCAATACGCATCACGATAACTTTTGGGCTCACACAAAATTTCATGAAAATCAAAAAAATCAAAAAAACAAAAAAAACATTGAATATTATCCAAACCAAATGTTGTTAAAAAATGAAAGCACTATATACCTGACATTTGGACCACAAAAGTAAGTTTTGTCAGTTTCCCTGACAAAAATGCCTAGGCGCCTTCTTAATCGCCATTTGTCAGAACAACTTTCCATATTCCCAATATTTTTTATTTCAATTTTATTTCAAAAAAAATGTTCAAAATTATTTAGATTTTTCATTGTGATAGTCAATTGAGCGCGCTATACAATTTTTGATGAATTAAATACACTGTACAGGAAATTTGGGGAGTACTTCTGAATGAAGACGGGCTTCATGGGTTTTCCTACAGACCAGACTTCATTGTGGATATTTTGTCATGGAAAAATTCATTGACTTCGGTGGGCTAAATATAAAGTAAGAATTTTTTTTTATTTGTGAACCAGATTTAGTGTGCATAATAATCAGTATATTGTGTGTATTAGTATGCTGATGAAATTCTGTTAATAATAATAATAATAATGGGACTTATATAGCTCAAGGCGCATTATATTATTATCCCTGCTCATCAGGCTCATAAATCATTCCTGAAACCATCTCAGCTCCCTGGGGAGTATACAGCTCAATTGCTGCCATTTCAGCGCATATGGGCTAATCAAACATAACAACCAACTCTGCTCTCACAGGTACCCATTTACCCCTGGGTGGAGAGAAGCAATTATGGTAAAGTGTCTTGCTCAAGGACACGAGCACCATGGTCGCGACTGGGATTCGAACCCACATTTGAAAACATTCAGTGATTTTATTTTCATGTAGGAGGAAGAAAGTTATGAGTATTATTTAAACATAAATTTCCCCAGTTTTAAACATACATGTAATTTGAGATTTTCAATTTCAAGTAAAGGAGTAGTTACATGCTCTTGGAACCCAACAATGCGAACTGCTCGTTTTTGTAGAATAAATACATGTAGTATATGTACATGTATTTTTGTAGAATAAGCAGTGTGTAGTGGGTTTACCCAAAGTATTTAGATTGTTTTCATTTATAATTCAAATAAAGAATAAAATAATTTTAGTGTTAAAAGGACCTTGTTCAGTAAGAAATGTTTCAGTCGATTCATTGTACATGTATGTACTTGTCAACATTTAAAAAAA
Organism: Zoroaster sp. YZ-2022; assembly: GCA_029582265.1. Taxonomy (NCBI): domain Eukaryota; kingdom Metazoa; phylum Echinodermata; class Asteroidea; order Forcipulatida; family Zoroasteridae; genus Zoroaster; species Zoroaster sp. YZ-2022. Next base: position 8,291,832 of record CM055831.1, read on the forward strand.
ATTTTACTAGACAAAATAACATGATCATTCAATGAGATTCTATACAAAATACACATTAATATTAATTACTTTGAATTTGGTGCTTTAACTTGCTTCTTTTGGTTACACACTTCATGTCGTATTTGCTGCCATTATACTCAAGTGTGGAGTTATACAGGTGTTGTGACATGATCTACGCGTTCAAAACAATTATGCAATAAAGGCATTGATTGTGTCATGCATTGTGCATTTATATGTAGCATATTGCGCCAATGGGCCAAGAATGATCTTGCATGTATTGTCAAATAAGTGAAGATGTAATGCTGAAGTTTGTGCCACTACTCTGGGGATTGAGATTACTTTTTAAATTGTTGACAATAAATTAGTGATGAGACAGTTAACCAACCAAAACTGCACTAACCATTTATAAAATTTTCCGGCAAACCAACCAACCATTTTGGAAGAATATGCTGCCCATTTTGTTGTTCATTGCAGACATTTGATTGATCAATGCTTTTTGATTGAAAATGTATTCATAGACATTGTGCCATTTGCCTACGATCTAGAGATTCGGTTAAATTGTTAGTGAACTAATGTAACCGGTAACTCCCAACACTAGCCTAGTTTGCATGTACATGATCTGTTAGGATACATGCATGGAACACATGCACAGTATGAAAGATTCGGTTAAACTGTTAGTGAACTAATGTAACCGGTAACTCCCAACACTAGTTTGTACATGATCGGTTGGGATACATGCATGGAACACAGTACGAAAGATTCGGTTAAACTGTTAGTGATCTAATGTAACCAGTAACTCCCAACACTAGTTTGTACATGATCTGTTGGGATACATGCATGGAACACATGCACAGTATGAAAGATTCGGTTAAACTGTTGGTGAACTAACTGGTAATTAACTCAGTTTGTACATGATCTGTTGGGATACATGTACTGTACATGTACATGCGTTGGTACACATGCAATTGGTCATAGTACAGTACGAAATCATACTGTACGTACATGTACAAAAAAAAACTTGCATAACAGTTAAATACCGAAGAAACAGGAAAAATGAATTGATTTTAATGCAAAAGTGCCAACATTTAAATGTAAATGTTAGACTTCCACTCAGATTCACTGAATCTAGTGTATAATATTTATTGTTATCTTTTACACGTATGCATATACTTGTTAGTGACAAAATAATAAGATTTAAAAAAATAGTGCCTTTTGAAGTGAAATGTTGATGACTTTCAAAGGTACGAAAACGTCACTGCGTCTTATCTAACGGTGCGCCTTATCTGGTGTCGCTTGAGATCAAAGTGATGATTACCGCTTGTGTAACTTTCGGTGGACCTCAACCTAACAAAGCGGCCGTGTTTTCCAATGAAGGTCGTTAGCGCAAGATTTTCATGCATTCATTCACCGTAAATAATACTCACGAAAGACCTCACTCGTGTGGACGTACCAAAAGCAGAATTCCCCTGTTTCTAAAAATAGCATGCCCAACATCGTACACGATCGCGCATTTTTATCTACAACGCTTTCTAATGACTAAGTCTCTATGCGATGTGTGCATGGTTGTCAACTTTTGCCGTGTCTGTTTTTCACCTCGATTATTAATCACAGTGTATTACGCACAACACCGCGGGATCACTTGGGCCGCAACCAGACTACTTTCCTAGTACGACGCGCGCGTGGTGGTGGCGGCATGGTCGTGCTATAGCGCTTCTGGCATGCACTACACTACTGAGTGGTCATGGTGCGCCTTATACGGCGGTGCGCCTTGTACGTTGACACTTTAATCACATTCCCCCGATTCTGGGGTAATGCGCCTTATACACCGAGCGTCTTATACGCAGGAAATTACGGTAATTACATGTAGTTGACCAATGAAACACACAAATCAAAATTAGCTTAAATTCATGAATGAATGTGCTCCAATTTACTGTCTCTTAAAGGGGTACTCTCTGATTAATTGTTGTTGAAAGTAACTTTATATTAATTTGTCGTATTAGTTGTTGTTGATTCAAAATAAATTCCAAAAATGACATTTGATCATCGTAGGACTAGTTTAAATGATGCTTTATTGAGCGTGCAAAAATGTCCCGTCTGTCACGTCCTGTCTGTCACAACTTTAATGAGCCTGGTACTTCCAGTTCCATGTTTTGAATAACTAAGTCACAATGTTTACTGATTATTTATATAAAAGTGATTAACTTTAAAAGAAAAAAAACACATTACATTTCATAGGAGAACAGATAGCTTTTTCCAATGAAAGTCGTTTTCAAAAATTGAGTGTAATTTCCGTCCCGTCTGTCACATTGATTTTACTTTGTCACTATACAGCCACTGAATCCTCTAGTTTTATGGATTGTTTTTTAATTTGAAATATAGTGTTAATTACTATACATAACTTAGAAGGTTACACCTTACAGATTGTTTTTGGCAGGCCTTTGAAAAAAAACAGGTAGTGTAAATCTCATCTGTCCCGTCTGTCACGCTGGAATTAACCGGATGTAACAGCACATGTACTGTATTACTCCTTAACTTTGTATCATTTTCCTACACGTTGACATACAATAATATTTATTTCTTTTTCAACATGTAACATTTGTGTAAATTAATTATTATATTGTTGTGTAGCCCAAATGCAATAACTTTTAAATCTAATAAATAGAGAACTAGAGGCAATCTCTCTTATCAGACCTGGTCTTGAATTTGCTTCTGTTTGTTATAATTCATTAACCATCATTTATAAGACATGTATTGAGCGCATTCAAAATAAATTTATTCGATTTCTTGGCAACAACGTAGTTGGCTCAGAAGTTATTTCTTTAATTTCACTCAAAAAATGTAGACAGACTCTGGACCTGACTTTCCTTTATAAAATACACTGCAATGGTATTTCATAAAACATCATACATACACTGTACATGTACACAACAAAGGACCATAAGTGAGTATAAAAAAAATTACTATTTCTCTTTTGACTTTTCCATTTGCACAAAAATAGCAAACTGTCCCCGTTTTTACTGTCACACGAGTCACAAAAATGAAAGTTTTTTTTTCTCCTCCCAGTTCTGGAAGTATTTATTCCTTTTGTTAAATAGTAATAGTATGTCCTTAGGGTGTCTTAAACACAAAAAATGTTTTTATTATGCAACATCCTGCTGTAACATTGTTTTTTTTCCCCACTTGTCACACGAGTCACATTTACATGTATGTCATGCGGGTCACGCTGCCGTTAATGAATTTTTTTTAAACTTGAATATTTTTTAAAATAATTTCTGTCATGTCAGTTAGTGCATCTACATGTATTGTACTTTCAAATAAAGTGATCCAGAATTTAAAGCTTTCACTAATTGGCCACTTATGATTGATTGCATACCAAAATGTATGATTTATTTTTTTGGCCGTCACATGAGTCACATTTTCTTAATTGATATAATTTAGTGAGGCAAGTTTTTCCAATTTTTTCCCCAATAATTAAAGACCCCTTCTTATAGTTTGTAAAAACTGAGTTCAGTGAAAGCAAGGTGTTAATATCTTGGAGTAGAGAGCCGGACAAAGTTGAAAAATAAGTGGGATCGTCACGCAAGTCACAATGGAATGGCTGACATGTACAATAACTTTTGCATTCAAACTAAACATTGTCATATTTTTCAGGAAACAGTGTTTTTTAAGAGTTTTTTTGAAAAATATTTATAAATTAACATTAAATCAAAGTTTGTCACAGAAGATGTCAAAAGTCACAGTAAAAGTCATTCTAACAGTAATAAAAACTTGAATATACACGAAAGTGCAGTGCAAATCCCATGGATACAGTAATTCCATTACCGTTTATTAAAGTACTAAGCAAATGTCCAAAAGTAAACTTCTTTTTTTATATACACTTGTTGGGAGGTTAGAAAAAAAACAATGTTGGGATTTTTATTGTTATTGTCTTTGCCCCAAAAATTACTTTTGTGCATTATTTTGGTAACGGAATTACGTGTGATTCTCCCATGTTTTATTTTTAAATTTTTTGAGAACACGAAAAATAATTTTTTTACATATAAAAGTAATCTTTGGTACAATGGCTATCTAGACACACAGACAATTGTTTTCCACAAGGCCTCCACTAATCACAATGTCCAAGAGCTCTTTAAATTTGAATTTTTAACGAAAATTCCACATTTTGAGACTTATGTACATGTACATGTACTACCCAAAAATCCATATTTCTCCCAGTTTTTTTTTCCCAATTTTAACCACTTGGATTGGATTTCTTAAGAAATTCTGGTCTAGAATCAATATGAAATATTCCTCTATTGATAATACATGTATAAAATTTTCACAATTTTTTTCTCTTGCCCAAATGTATCAATTGACATGATGTAAAACTTTTGAAACTGAGCGTATGTATTATAAATTCAAATGATTAATATTTGAGAGACCTACCTGTACATGTAACACACTGCCATGGAGAACTCCCGTGAAATGGACAGATTAAGAGAGTTAAAGAAAATCAAACTGTATGTACTTGTGATCATTTGAGATGGCATGAAATTTTACTAATAGGAAGTTTGTGTGACACAATACAAACTTGTACACTTTGATTGGTTCAGTCCCCTGCTCGTAGCTAATAACAGCTGACAGTGGTCAATGCGCATACTTGCTGGTTGGGTATTTTACCGACTGTTAATACACATACACCCATACATGTACATGATCATCCAATCAGATTGTCTTAACTGTCTTGGGCATTTACGAATCATTTTTTTTCTATGATCAAACCCATGGTACATGTATTTCTTACCCTCATATTGAATTTTTTTAATTGAATTGAATTGAATTTATTTCATTCATCTTGTGGCCAAAAAGCCAAATTGCAAGAATGTTACAATAATTATCATTAAAACCTACATATATTATTTGAAAACAATAAAATTGCTCATTTACAAAAGCATATATGTAGAATTTAAATCAGGGAGGAAAAATTTACAGAAACACTGAAAATGACTATACAGAAAGCAATAAAAGAAAGCACCAAATATTTAGACAAAACACATACAAGCCTATTTCGAAGGTAGTTACTTATTCAAAATATCAATAAAAAAGGGAACTGGACTGTTTTTGAAACGAGTGGTTTTGAAAGGCATTTGAGTAATTGTGTTACTATTTCTGAGGCACCTACCATGGCTCTCAAGCCTTGTGGGGGGCAGGAGAGAGCTAGTACGATTATTACTATTAAGATTTTCTGCAAATTTTAAACAGTGTGTTAGCCTTCTATAACACAATTGAAGATGTATGCAAATCAGACAAATGTATACAAATCTACTGCAAATGTGCAGAAAGTTTATCGTACTACTACAAGGGCCAAAGTCAGTCAAAATGTTGATATACTTGCCAAGTCAAACACTGTTAAACCTTACGTGTAGTAAGTACATTTACAGGTCAAAACGAGTTGATTGTTTTTGACTGGTAAAAGCACTGTCTGGTATTGTTGAGGGTGGTCAAAATGACAGTAAAAACCAGTCAAAAATGCCCCCGTGTGCACATTTGGGTCAACAGACAAAACAGGCAGTTGACTGATTTTGACCTCTGTAGCCACTTCCCCCTAAAGTGCAGCTAGAGTAGGAGGGTTAATAGATAATATAATAAACAAATGTTGTTTTTGGCCAGGGCCCATTAGTGATTTTAATAAATGTTCATCTAGAATTAGATTTGCTGTGAAAATTAAGCATTAACCCTCCTATGCCCAGGCTGAAATTTGGCCCAGTAAGCACCGCACCCACAGACAGTCACTTGAGTATTTTGGTTGCATTGCCAATTGTTCACACATGTGTATTTTTGTGCTGGAGTTAGTGGCAAAGTCAAACACACTTGTGTATGTCCTATACAAGTTATAGCAGCAGACTCATATACAGTTGAGTGGTTTTGGTTTGACCTCCTACCACAGCCACATGTCCTTGCATAATTTATTTGAGTGCACTGCACAAAGTCAATGGGTTGGGAGTTACATACAAATTTTGAGTGTCTTTGATTATTAAACCTATAGGAGGGTTTTAAAGGGATAATACTGTAAGTTAACATGTTTTACTGTGACCATGGAGGAAGAAAACAGACGAGACATTTCTGTGACAGACTGGACAGAATTTGCACTGAAATACCCCAGTGGTATGCACACACAGAAACTACGTGTAGTACGAGTGCAAAAACATGCCCTTTTCAAAATCATTTTTTAAATACTAAAATACATTTTTAAAAAGTATGATTCCAGATTGTCTCCAAGTCCCTCCCTGCAAACTACATGTACATGTACATACAATGTATGTATAATTCCCTGAAAACATATTGAAAATTGTTTTGCAACAATCTTAATACTATTGAAAATATATTTTTCATAATTTATAGATGATGCAACTGCAAGCAGTTTCAACCTCTAGTGACCTTTACATGTAAATGCTAGCTGACATTACAACATCTCATGAGGAATTCTCAAGCTAGGAGGCAGCTGACAGCCATTGTCAGTCCTCTAGGAGTTTGTGATCCCTAAGGATACTTGATGCAGTGTTTCGTCATGTAAGTGTAAATTAGCATTGTACAATATCGGGTACAGGACAATAATGTTAATGGATGGAGACTTCAAAATAGAAAAATGTAGATTAATTCCTTTTTTCTGCAATGTTTTTTATATGGAATATTTTGATATTTAAATGGATTTTGGGATGGTTCATAGTAAAAATACTTAGGGGGCTAAACAATAAATATCTGAAAGTGTTGACTAAATATTTGGAAGAAAATATAAATTTTCAAATTTGATGTTTTCACAACACAAGTTAATTGACTCAACTTATTTAGCACACTAAGTTCTGGGCAATAATTTCACTTTTTCTTAAGAATAATAGCACCTTAGACAAAACTATATTTAGATTATAATTCTGCCTGAATTGTTTTAAAACATTGTCCTCTTCACAGATTGGTTTCTGTGTAGATTCATTAATGAAGGCACATTGTATAATATTTCATGCAGACCAACATTTCATCCAGTGAAGTGACAAGTGCCCAATTATTTACCTTTAAATCTTCTTTGATGTTATAGGTGATGGGGATTCTCCCTCCCCCCACACTTTTAACATTTGTGGTTGTGATGGCTACACCTGTGTGTGGAAAAATATTATGTTGTGTATTTACTTTGTTTATTTCTTATTGACCGTAGTGTGGATTTGCTATTGATCATCAATCCTGCATTACAAGATAAGCATGAGACGGATGATGCCCTACAACCTGGAGGAGACTAAACCACCTCTAGTGTGGAAGTGTTGGAAAATACAAACATATTGCTGCTTTCTTCTTGGAATCTTAAGGAGAATACAGCGTGTAGATGCAACGAAAAAATAGACTTATCCATCTCATGCTTTTTGTTGCAAGTTTTGGTGTACATGTATGTGCAGATCAGCAGAGTACCTGATCCCAAGATAATTTGGAGACGTATGGTGCCCTACAACAGACTAAACCCTCCTCTTTTCTAGTGTTGGGAAATACAAACTGATTGTTGCTGTCTTCTTGGAATTTTAAGGAGAATACAGCATGTGAATGCAATGAACAAATGACATAATTCCATCTCAAGCAAATGCGAAAAGCAAGAGTTGGCATGGTCTTCCTTTGAGAGTCTTAGATGCGGGTAAGTTTCATAAATGATGTAATGAGAGGTAGATTACAGTTTTTTGCAAGAACAATCATACATGCGCATTCAAATTATTAGAACTTCGATAATATTCCTTCAAATGTCCATGAGACTATGGTGAATCGAAAAATTTGAAGACAAAAGTGATTCCTTTTTTTGTAAAGGGGCTTGCAATGGTACCCCTGCGTTAGATTAACCTTACCAAGACAGTAGCAAATATGAAAAGCTTGCAATGGTGCAGTAATACTATATAATTTATTTCCTTCAAATGATGGTGTGTAACTAAACAAAAAAATATGGTACATGTAGTAGGATATATGTCTGTCTTTTACTAGGTTTCAAACATCTAAGCCACTAACTTTGATTTGTAATGTTTTTGATAAAGATCCTGCTAGTTCGTCAGCCACTAACTTGTATAATTATCAATTCTAAAAATGCAATAATTTAACTGTGTATACTTCATGTACTGATTATCCTGCAGCAGTTTCTGCAGTGATGACTATTTGTCTAGAGCAGTCTCAAATTTTTTTTCTATCTGTTTGTAAACAATGTAACTAGTTGTTCAGATTAGTTTTATCTCTAATGTACAATGTTGTTTAATTATATATATTATATTAACTGTAATGTTCTTTTATTATGAGACAATGTTTAAATAAATGACAGAGTAACAAACCAACTCTACTGTATAAAGAAATGTTTTATTCGTTCTTGACAGAGTATAAAAAAGAGATACGGATCTTGTACACAAATACTACATGTACCAAAAAGACATAGGGATTTTGTACACGTTTTGGAGATAGGTTCCACCAGGCGGCTCCATTCCTTGCGCGGGTGACATACACTCCCTGTACAAATCAAGTAAAATTGATTTGTACAAGGTGTGTATGTAGTTAAGTGCTTTGTTTGGTACAATTTATTGCACTATGCTCTAATTATGGACAACCTGCTGTAATAAACAACTGATAAAGGCAAGTATTGTACTTAGGTATGCTTGGCATTGTATTTAACATCATACAACTAGAACCATATAATAGGGTGTTTTAGTTTTTGTATAGTTAAGTTTTTTAGCCTGAAAACAACTGTTGGATTATGATGGGTTGAGTACTGCAGGCTATGGTTTGTTAGGTTGAGGTAGCATGCTAGTGGAAATGCCTAGGGGCCTAAGCATTTGACAGTGGTTATCAAGAAAAGTCTCAAAGGGTAATAAAAATCTATACTACATGTAGGTTCTAACAACTAAACCAAGTAAACATGAGTGTCATTTAAAACCCTTGTATACATGCAGTCTCCAAAATGCCACAAAAACTTGTGTCTGCTAAGTACACAATGCTTTTTCTATGCATGCCTTAAAATATTGCATACTATACACAAGAGTGGTACATGGATACCCCAAAATTCCCCTGGGACAAAAACAGTGTTCTGACCTTCACACAAACCGAGTGTGCCCCAGGGTGCCACATGGTATTTTGTGGATAACCCCTGCGAAATGTAGTGTATTTTGTTGGTTGTAACATTTTGAAGTATGGGTCAACTTTGTTAAGAACAACACTGATAGTAGGACTAGGAGGGTTTTAAAGCTGTTTCAAAAAAAAAAATATTGCTTCACAACTGACCTGAGGAATACGTGATTTTGGAATCCCTTCAAACTAACTTCCTTCTTTGTGATTGTAAGTATTAGGGCAATTCTCCGGTAACGGAATGACGTTTACTCATGAACCAGCCAACATTTGCCCATCACCTAGAAAATATGCTTTATACTAGACAACTAATTTGGACACAAATGAAAAAAAAAATTCACCTGCTGGGTCACTTTAGAGAGGTCAAAATTTCAGCAACGGAATTACGGCGAAGATCAAGCAGTTTTCAGGTCTTGCATAAATTAATAAATCTCTGTTAAGTTTAGTAATTTCCAAAAGGGGTGTTATTTGTAGTATAGACTTTAGTAGGGTTAATAACTACAATGCAAAATAAAATGTGAAATATTATTCCTTCATTGAAAAAAAATGACCTTCAATCATAACGGAATTACGTATTGTATTTGTACAGCACTAAATGCAAGGCAAAAACAGTAATAAAAAACAGTATTTTACTTTTTTTTTATGATTATGCAATAATGTTCTCACAAGTACATATCCTGAACATACATAATCCAATTAAATAATGTGCCAAATTAATGAGCGTTTACTACAATTACTGCCCATAACCACTGTACCAATACATGTACAATAGCATACATGTAGTTTTGCATTCAAACTAAACATTGTCATTTTTTTTAGGAAACGGTGTTTTTTCAAGTTTTTTGTTGAAAAATATTAATTAACATGTAATAAAAACTTGAATATAATCCGTAACCATGGTTACCATAATTCCGTTACCATATAATAAAGTACTAAGCAAATGTCCGAAAGTGAATTTTTATTTATTTATTTATTTTTTATTTTTTTTTAACTTGTAGGGAGGTATATTTAGAAGAAACCAATGTTGGGATTTTTATTTTCTTTGCCCAAAAAATTACTTTTGTGTTATTTTGGTAATGGAATTACGTGTGATTTTCTCATAATGTTTTATTTTTTAATTTTTGGAGAACACGAAAAATAAGTTAGTTTTTTACATACAAAAGTAATCTTTGGTACAAAGGCTATCTAGACACACAATTGTTTTCCTGCAAGGCCTCCACTAATCACAGTGTCCAAGAGAATTAAATTTGAATTTTTAACAAAAATTCCACATTTTCAGACTTACTACCCAGAAAACACAGGTGCTTCGAATTTTAACTACTTGGATTGGATTCCCTATGAAATTCTGGTCTAGAATCAATATGAAATATTCCTCTAAATTGCTAATGTAAAAGTTTGACAATTTTTTCTCTCGCATGGAGAAGTGTTCATTAGTATGGCATTATTCCTTGAATCTAGAATTTCAAATAATTGTTCAGCTCATTTCATTGTGTTCATTAACAAGAACATTAAAAATGCTTTCAGATTTGTTTGTTTTCATATTAATCATGGCCATGAAGCGCCTGAAAGTTTTTACACATAGTTCAGAACAGGCATTGCTTAAAATCACATTAATTTAAGGTTTTGGGTGATCATTCACGGTGCAGTAAATAAAACTTGGCTAGATTCTATTTCTTCATCAGTGAAGACCAATGTTAAATGCACTCAAAGAAATGCTTGACATTAGGGAAGGTCCGACTCAATGTAAACTTCTTAATGTCAATTGTATAATTGATGACATTTGCCTTGCATATAAATGATAATTAGGTGTTCATGCAACAGCGCAAACACCTCTTGTTTTTGTTCGTTTTTTTTTGCTTCTTCCTTGCGCAACTTATCAAAGCATATTTTTGCAAAGTTCACAGATCCTTCAAACTTGACACATAACATGTAGTCGTCAATAAAGTTGTGACATGGTGACGTCATCAGATATCAAATTACACTAAATCAAATTTTAATATTTCAAAAAAATCATATCTCATGAACCACAAGATATATACAAAATCTTTGCATCATCTTAAAGATCTTGAATTGTGTGACATTTCATACACAGACCTCTCATTCCTGTTGAATCTGAAAGTTTAAGTGAAAAAAGATTCTGACGCACTTTTATAGGGCCATGGTATTTGAATTGAACTCATTCAAAAAGAATCTTGGTGCATATTATTCAAGTAGCTATTAAGTATGCTTCTTATATTATGTTCTGAATTTTGCTATACATGTATATGCCTTAAATTTCAGTTGATCTATCTATCAATCTAATTAATCTATTATTTATATTATACTATTATATTTTTGTCTGCACAGGGAGTGGCTCTACTCGTTAAGCCTATCAAGGTGTTTTTTTAGATCACTTCCTTTCTCTTTGTATGTACATGTAACATACTATATATTGTTAATTAATATGTTGAATATCACATTGTATGTACACTGAGAAGAAACAAATAAATGAAATGAAATGTTTTCAGTGGACGAAATTACTATTGACATGTGACCTTTAAAAAAATATAACTGATGACATCATCACCTGTCAGAGCGCCCTCTGGCGACATGTTTAGAAAAATAATAATTTTCTATCTGAAAAACCATAGGAAATTTGAATATGACTTCTGTGAATAAAGTGACATGTTTGATAATGTCATCAAAGTTCAGAGCGCCTCCTAGCGGCAGTTTTAAAATGGGATTATTTTCCAATCTGAGAAATTGAACCAAAGCAGGTACTAACGTTATTTTTTTTCATGATCATAAGGTCATATACATGTATATATGACCTTTAAATCACCTGATCTGACCTTTACTTCCAGTCTAAACAGGAAGTTCAAATTATTCAACACATTCTAATGCAAAATTGATGTCGTTTGAATATGAAAGTGATATTGTTATTATAAAAGATGATATGCTTTGCAAAAATATGATATTGACATCATCGATGATAATTTGATTGAACCGGAAGTTCACACGAACAAAGTGTGTTTGTTCCAACAAACACTTTAGCTCTAGTTTATTTTTGCAATTATAGTGTCTACAATTCACATTTTCAAAAAGAATTACTGCATGCTAGACTAATTCATTATTATACAGGATATTTGGAACCATCAAGCAAGATTAACTAATTTCAGTGCCATTGTACTCTCCCTTTTAAGATAAAGTGCAAACCTATAGGCCTATGAATATATTACTTTCTTTGTGTAGTGAAACGCCGCATGGCATAATGGGGTAGTAACTTAAGAGCAACACAGTTGATATGAATACTCAATTCTGCTTTATCTTGCTCAAAATCCTTCTCCAACTCCTACAGATTTACAATCACATGTGTCTGAATGTCTGCCCTCGTGGTGTCATGCCAAAAAACTGATTCCCACATTTGAAACTTAGTTTATCATGGGAAAAAGCACCTTCATGAATTTATGAAGGGACCAACCATAAATTAATTTTGGGACATTTTTATTGTAAAACCATGCTCCTCATAAATTTTATGAACAGTGTGTAATTTTTTATTAATTTATTATCCTTTCCAAGTAAAATAGTAAAATGTTCTGATAAAAAAGACGATTGCAGACAAGTGCACATTTTCCAAATATTGCCAAACATCAACTATTTGCTCAAGTCTCGACTCCAGACTGGTTGGGTCAAAGAGAGGAAGTATACTTGTAGAAGCAGCTTTACTGGCATTAAAATACCCATGTCATGCCTTCCCTTTAACTTGCTAAACCTGATGGATAGAACATCAATCACAACCACCACTTGTCTATCCAAATATGAGAAATATCACATATTTTCCTTTAAAAGATGATAGAGGACACACTTAAGGAAAGTGTAGTCCTGTGAGGATTGGAAATGATATTTTGGGAGATTTTGAGCAATGAATGTATGCACATCCAGCGAGATTTTGGCCATTTTGTCATCTGCTAAAAACACATGCTTAGCCATTGTACACAAGTGGTGGTTGGCTTAGACATTCTTTCCAACCTGACAGTAGTTGTGAATAAAAGTTTTGACCGATGGCACAGTGGGGCATTAGGTGGCCATTGGGCCAAAATTTGACCATCTTAAAATGCTTTAAAACTGCTTTTGTTAGATAGGGAAGACTCTGGGGGTCAATTTGCTCTTTAGATCACCTCTGTAGGTGATCGTGCATTTTAACCCTAACTACCTAGGTCCATTTGCTTACACATAACCTGAATCCTCCAAAATCCTTCAGTAGTAAAGCAACCACATGACATGTATGCACACATGTGTTTCTAATCTGTGATACATGTACATGGCCAGGGACCCTCCCTGCCTGCATGGAGCAATAAACAGTGTCTACTGACCCAAGCACTGACCTTGCAATCACTACAACAAACATGGATGTACATGTACCATGGAAAGGCAAGTATGCCTAATAACCTCAATCCTCCAAAATCCTTCACTTTTTAGCAAAGAGGATTTTGGAAGGTTAGGGTTAAAGATCAGAAAAACAAGAAAAACAATAAATAGTCAAATATCTAAATATTTTGAAATTATTTACAATAGATTTAAAAAATTAAAATAAAAATTCTCCAAACAAGCTGTATATCTTTTGATGGTTTCTACTTATCCTTGAGGCATCTATTGGTCATAATATATCAAATTAAATCTAATTTTAAGTCAGAAGTACACAATATTTTGGAATTTTTAAAGATTTTTATTTTAAAAAAAAAATCGCCCAAAATTCAACTGATTTTTAAGGGCGACTGGATAAAATGTGAGAATACTTTTTTCGCCACACCCTGCCACAGTTGTGGATACTATTAAAATGATTATTGATGTGTTTTGAACTATATATCAAAGAATTGTTTTGGTCTATTTTTGCAGTTTTGAGAAAAACTTTTTCAAGTTGCGCCCCTTGGCCGGACTTTACCAAGAATTGGGGCTGAAAATCGTCAAATCTGGAAAATTTTAAAAACATAGCAATGTCCTATGACTCTTTCTAATAGCTAAAAAGAAATTTCATTGTGTTGTGCCTCGTTGACTTTTTGAAAAATAAATTAGAATGAACCAATCATGAATACGCGGTTTTTAAATAAATGCATTTTTTCAAAAATCTGACTATCTCCAAAATGAGCAGTCTGATGATCTCTAAACATATTTAAAACAACTCCTGGGGCAAAATTACCCCTAGGGCTGAGGCCTAAAATTGAAAATTAGTCTCACATCCCCTTTACCCCCTAAACGCCCACTGTGGATGGGGGTCGTAGCCAAACCACAGATCTTTATCTTGTGGTTTTATTTTGTTGGTAATTCATTCAATTTAGGTGAAACAGAAACATCTTAATATGCTGACTAGCACATATTGAGCATCAAGATCGAACAGCTGGCCTGTGATGAACTTAAATAGTCGTTTAAAGGGAAGGTACAGTATTGGTTATGACCTGAACACAAAATGAACATATTATCTGAAAGCTAACTTGATATGAAGTTGGTAAAGGTATTGAAAAACAATGGAGTAAAAACATAACTTTTTTTTGTTTTTTTCACAAGTGGGAACCCATTGTGATGAAACTTTCACAGGTTAGTTTTATGATTTATGGTATTTATTGAAATGGACGTGCATTACCAATGTTGTACCTTCCCTTTAACATGATAATATATCTTAGACTTACCACTAAGTTTCACAGAAATCCCTCAACAAGGTTGACATACAGTAGTGGAGCTACAACACCACCTGATGCTATCATGGTCATTGGTCGCAGGAAGAGGGCAGTATGCTACACCGTTGAAGCTACGTATCATGTTATTTCCACAACCAGACTGATCTATAGAAAGATTACAAAACACATTTAAACCTTGTTTAGATTCAACTTCAACTAGCCAAAGAAAGTAGGGTTGGGATGTTTACAAATGTACACGAAAATAAATTCACTCAACTTTTTTTATATTTTTAAATCACTTAACTTAAAAAATTTAAGCTTCCATTTCCACAATATTTGGCTGGTCCAGCGGCGTAGCCAGGACTTTTTCAGTTGGGGGGGGGCACAGGGAGGCATTGCTTTTCAGTGGGGGGGGGGGGGGGGGGGGTATGGGTTTTTCCCTTTTCTTTTTTGGGGCACTATGAGGATTTTTCGTGGGTGGGGGGGGCACTGGAAATTTGTGGGGGCAGGGGCAGGGGCACGTGCCCCCCCCCCCCAGGTATAATAGCCAAATTAGTTTGCTTTTAACACGTAAACCATAGTTACAGAACTTGTACATTGCTTATAAAATTATGTGTACAGGATATATTTAAATATGAACTTTTCCCTTTCAAACAAGTTTGGGATTGGTGGTTCTTGATCTATGGTAGTACACATGTAAAACCATATACATGTACACATTATTTGATTTTTCAAAGAGAATTTGGAAGATTGGAAATTTCCATATAACCAATGTTAACAATAAATTACACAGAATTATGCACAAAGAGAAAAGTCTGATCCCTTTTTATGTGACCATAATTAGTGTTATCACTTCCAATGGGTATACAGAACATATGAGAAAGATGGTTACAGAGGGATAAAAGTTTTACTTCAAGTCAGTTCGCAAACCTTTTTGTGCTTTTTTTGATATTGTCTTACTTGTGGCCTTTTTGATGTCTAAATAAACCTTGACAAAATTTTTACATCTAGAGGTAATATAAAACTGTATTACAATCCATAACAATTTTTTTGAGATATCGCCACTGATTTTATCTTTTATTAAATTACACCAGTATTCTTGAACTCTAAAATTTTACAATATTTGGTTTCCTAGCTGTTCCTTTATATTTGCTGTTTGAAGATGGTCAAGGTTGTTTGTCTTAAAAAAATTCCTACTTATCATTTCCATTGCTCTGAAAAACAAATAGACTTTGTCTGATACTTGGAAGAGACCCCCTCTGTTCTGCATATCTACCCACTCTCTAGTATATTGAAGAAATGTTTCACTTGAATTTGGTGCACTTGATGCCTGCCATGATTTCAGAAATTTACAGAAAACCTTTGCTGTGTCATTAGATTGTTTTTGAATTTTTTCAGTAGGGCAAAAGGAATGTAACCTGCTACGTATCTGAGAACTGACTCTTCGCCTTTAGTTATCGTGGTTGGTGGTATCTATATCCTGTGATTGTGGCTGGTCATGTTCATTTCTTGCCTTAATTAAATCTAAAAACACTACTTGAAATATATGCTGGAATGTTATATGACTTGCTATGCCTAGAGAGAGATTAAGTTGAGTGAGCAAAGCTTCCCATTTGAGTAGCAAACTTCCTTTTGTGACATGAAACTGTTTCCAAAGAGACTCATATGCCTCGGGTTTCAGCTTGCTGTTGTCCTCCGAATTCAAAATTGTCCAAAGAGCAGCAACAGCATTTGAACAAAAATCCTGCATTTGTGTACTGTCTATAAATGATAGTAGCTGTGCCACCAGAGCAAGGACCATAACAGAATTAGCTGTCCGTATGTTAAAGACGGGATGTTCTTCCATCCCCGCAAGTGCATCCGAAAAGTATGATGCAGACTTTTCCAGGACGTCTGCTTCCTGAACATTTGAAGCTGGTCTCTTGAGAGCTGTTGGTTAAAATGGCAACAGTTACAAGCTTAGCATAAAGCACAACAAAGTTCTGATTAAATTTTATGATGAACACTTGTATTATTGTAAAGATAATAATGACATTAAACTTACTCTTCTTTCTTTCTTTGGCTGGCTTTGGCTTGTCAGCTTCACCCGGACGTTTGACAGCTGTAAAACATAAAATTTAATAATTAGCATTGAAATGTTCATTGACAACGTTTTTACTCCAAAATACATTTAAACAAGCTTTGTGCATACACTGTATCTCTTTGATTCACATAAAATATTGAAGTGTCTTTTAGCTTACACATTTTGAGTACAAACTATGACGACTGAATTTAGTTATGCAGCCTGTAAGTATGTTTAAATTAAGAAAAGCCAGGGGTTACATGTACACCACGTACACCTGGTAAGGACTTGCAAATTTTGTTTTTAAATATAAATATAAAATGTACTTTACCTTTGGTCTTTCCTTTGCCCTTCTTTTGAGAGTCCTCTGCGTCACCAGACTGTGATGTAGGCCCTTTAATGTTAGTTGTTGTTACAGATGTTGATGATCCTGAGAAGAAAACAATTGTAAAAATTGTTTGTAAAATTGTACAAATGCATTGTTTTTGGTAAAATACCTAAAAAGTACTTTAACAGAAGAATTTACAATTCCCTTTTCAATAAAAATATTAATGTTAAAGATAAAGCTGTAAAAATCATGTGTTGTAACCTAAGTTGGTAAACCCGTCCTTTCTCTAGACTATGGTAAACCAAAATTACAAGATTATTTAATTTTTGTATCACAATGAATGGGTGCTAGGATTCAGGAAGCCAAGTAGCTAATTTAAGAACAACTTTGATATTTGTTCCCCTTTTAGAAAATTTAGTTAGGTGTTTCAAAATAAAAACGTTGTTGTACAGGAAACAATGAAGAAACAAATTTACCTTCATCGGTTTGACAGCAGAGTGAACAATACCAGGTACTGTCGGCAGGGACGCGAGCAGGCGTCATGTCCACGCATTCGTAATGCCACCATTGTATTGGACAGCTTTCATTGCTACACGACAGCATATCTGTAGTTAAAATCACTGGTCTCTTCGATATTAACTAGTCGATCGAAGGTTGGATCCAAATTTAGAAGATCCTCGTCAAAATCACTAAAATCGCTAACATTATCGTACATATCTAACTCTTCTCCGGCAGTTTCTACGGTACTGGAGGAAGCCATTTTTGTTGTGAGAAACGAAAACACAAAGAAATGCGCATGCGCTTTACCCATAATGCACTGGAAAGGGAGAGTGAGCCAGCTGGACCGTGCTCGCTGAGTGAAGGGGCGAATGTTTACATAGGCTTGGTGCGGTCGATCGCGGTCGTAAAAACGAAGGTCTTATCAGCACGGCGGTGAACGTCTGGCGCTTTGAAGTTCTTAAAGTTGTAACTCCTTCCGTGGTCCTTTCTCTATGGTTTGACCTACCAATTGGAAATGCACCCAAAAATACTCAAGTGACTGTCTGTGAGTGCCATGCTGACTGGGCCAAATTTCAGCCTGGGCATAGGAGGGTTAATGATGAAGTTAAAATGAGCTGGTGCCATCACATTCTGTCATTGTTATACATTATACCATAATAATTAGGAAAGAATGATGAATATAACTGCCACTTTTCTATCATAATATGACAAATAATGAATTATCACAGAGTGTCCTGAAGTTTAAAAGACGAAACAGGACATAATTATAACTTAGGCTTGGGGTTAGGCCTACTTAATAGAAAAATGGGAAAGAATGTCGTATCCGACCGCCACTTTTTAAGGGCTTTTTTGGAATTTTTTTGCAACTACTAACCAGTTAAAAGATGATTTTATCGATTTTTGATGGTACAGAAAGCAAAAACTATCTTTAAAATCCACTTTTAAAAATGATGGTTTTCGGACTTGATTTCCCTTCTAAAAAAATCCTCCCCTTCAGAAAATAGAAAATGCCTATTATAGTTGCCACTGCGCATGTACAATGACCGTGTTGGTCACTAACAGTAGTAACAGGGGAGTTAACAAGATCAAACTGACATGACTGAGGAAGTCATCGTATACCAAAAATGCCTGATTTTTCATGAAATAAATATCCTGGAATAATTTGAAGTATATGTCCATCATCATCCATATATTCTCCACCTTACTGGGTAGGTAAGATTACATTATTGGTTATATTGAATGAGAAAAAGTGGCGGTCGGATACGACATTCTACCCGAAAAATGTATGCACATCCGGTGTTGGCCGTTTTGTACACATGCTACAAATTGTGCACATGTAGCGGTTGGGTTTGACATTCCTTCCAATAAAAGGTTAATGTGTTTTTAATGTAAAAGGTTAATGTTTTTTGTAGAAAAAGGTTTGACCGTAAAACCTTTCAAATTCAGTACACCAACGGCGACATACAGCCACTATACTGGATGGCGAATAACGGTTCTCGCATACATGTCGGAGGGCCAAATTCGTGCAGCGGCCAACATTTTTAAATTCGATTGATAATTTTTCCCAATATTAAAAACTAATTAAGTACGAGTACTTACCGAATAGATAGTTTAGATACTTTCGGTGAGGATGGTTTTCGTAGACTTATTAGCTCGATGTTTGTCGATTGATAATATTGACAAGTCCGTCCGCTCGTATCTGTTCATATTAAGAGCGCCAAATTTCAACAATGTGACGTTGTAGTCTAGTGACCTGACTCGCGCCCGTGCAATGCATGCAATAAAGACAATTGGAACCTGTCTAAAAATACGATAATGTCTTTTTTGGCAGCAGCGTCCCCAGGGGGTAGGCCTAGTTCTTACTTCGCTCGTGCCCACCCGGCGGTACAATCCACAAGATCTTGTGAAGGAAGTCACAAAGTATCATGGGTGACAGTGGCGCACCCAAGGGGGGGGGAGCTCGGGCCCCCCCCCAAGGGCCCGCTGATGTTTTATTTTTTTTTTAAAGAAGGGGCCGGGAAAGAGAGCAAAATCTGAGCCCAAGTCTTGTCTACAGAGGAGTTCGGCAAGGAGTAGGGCAGTGGTACAAGGGATGGAGACTCAAGCTCCCCTCAAAGTTTTCCATTTATTCCACTCACTATTATATTTTACGGCGTTGCGTATGCATGTGCATGTAAGCTTGAAGGGCCACCAGTATATATAACGAGCATTTTTAGACATTCCCCCCCCCCCCTGCCATGGTGCACCCTGGTCAGGGAGCAGCTTTACTTAATTTTATTTTCATTTTCTGTTGTCCGTTTCTCTTGTTGAGGTCGTTGACTGTCGTTGAGGTTACTCGTAAATGTTTTTTTAAATTTAAACACGCCCGCATTATAATCAACTCCTTTCCAGTTTGTACACAATGGCCCAGGATCGGGTTTTAATTTACAAAGATTATGCGACACTGTTTTAGCAAACACCGATTGGGATTTGGTTTTGCCGCCAAATTGTGTTTGAGAAAATTTAGCTCCGCCCGGAATGATCACAAACTTTACGTCCGCGCAATGAAAATATTTAAATATAGAAATCTTGCAGACGAAACAATTAGCTCAAGTTCTTTACATCAAGAGGAGGAAATTATATGGAAGGTAAAACCCTACGAGTCTGAATCATGTCATAATGTCTTCTTTTTATGACTAGAAACCACCAGGAAACATTTAACATGTGCCGTAGGTTCACTGACGAGCACTATTAGGGACATGGCTACAGCCGCGCCAGCGGTTATGGTTTGGGTCCGCCATGTCTCTCCCCCTAATAAAATCCTGGGTGCGCCACTGATGGGTGATCCTTAAGCCAGATTGCCTATCGTCAACACACACAAAGACACGCATACATAATTGTTCTGCATAGGCTACCATTTGAGCCCCTCAGCACAAATCCTACTTTTTGAGGAGTTCTCAAATCCTACCTAAATTAAGACGGTGTGAACTTAAATGTGTGTGGTTTTTCACACACAAAGTACGTGACGTCACGGATAAACTTTCTACTGATGTATATATCGGTCTTGATCTCAAGAGGGCGTAATTTTAGAAACGTTTGGGATACATTTTCTTTTTAAAATTTTGAAATTTTGTGAGTAATTACAAACTGTGTCATAAAATCTTTTAGTGTGATCTTACGCGTAACGGTGTGCAAATTGAAATCGCTCTTCGGCGCGGGGATATTTGCATAAAGTGTGATCTAGAGAGTACGAGTGACACGAAAGTGCAGTGACGGATATATGCAGAGGCTAACCAAAGTTTGGAGGTCGCGCGTTGCATGCACCCACCATAACACCAACGCCGGCGCGCGCCACGTACGTACGGCCGGGAGGAGGTTACTGAACTGCTGGCAGCCATTCAGCTGAATCACAGAAGCATTGACCGCACGGAGTAATTTCAATCAATTTTCCCACACTAAATAAAGATACATTTCTTCAATGAAACTTCTCGGCCGGCTTTATTAGGGGACGAATATTCACTGTGGCGATTTTGTGAGGACAAAAACAGGTAAAATACGTCATATTAGTTTCCAGTTGGGTTCGTCAATTGGGTTTAACTTCCGGACTCCGACGGTGTCGTGCAACACGTAGAAGTCCCTGAGCTGGTACAGTGGTACGGTAGGCCTAACTCCCGAACACAGACGGAGTCGTGCAACACGTAATGTTAGTAATAGTATACATGCTTTAAAATAAGGGGGTAGAATGTCGTATCTGGCCGCCACTATTTTTCATTAAATATAACCAATAATGTAATCTTACCTACCTGGTAAGGTGGAGAACGTATGGATGATGATGGACATATAGAGCCTACTTCAAATTATTCCAGGATATTTATTTCATGAAAAATCAGGCATTTTTGGTAGGGGGCCTATACGATGACTTCCTCAGTCATGTCAGTCTGATCTTGTAAACTCCACAATTAGTGACCAACAGTCATTGTACATGCGTAGGGGCAACTATAATAGGATCCTTCTATTTTCTGAAGGGGAGGATTTTTTTAGAAGGGAAATCAAGTCTGAAAACCATCATAAAAGTGGATTTTAAAGATAGTTTTCGGTTTCTGTACCACCAAAAATCGATAGAATGATTTATTAACTGGTTAGTGGTTGCAAACAAAATCCAAAAAAGCTCTTAAAAAGTGGCGGCCGGATACGACATTCTTTCCACGTTCCTTACATGTTGAACTATCTCGGCGCCCCCAAAAAATAGTGATCAGCATTTTGCAGGTTTCAACAAGGACGGCTATCTTGAATGTATGAAAAGTGGTCAACGGAAAAATAACTTGCACGCGCAACAATTTTACGACGGTCCGTCTTCGTTGAAACCTGCAAAATGGCGATCGTCATGTAATTTTTTCGGGCCGATATGTCACGAAATATAAATGTAAGTAAAAATCACCATTTTTTTGGGCGCCGAGATAGTTCAACATTTAAGGAACATACATCTAGTGTGTCAAAATACTTGCAAATATCGTCAATTTGAACGCTAGGAATATACAAAATTCTTCCATTAGCGGCAATGGAACCAGGTCTGTGCTACACTGGTGGGGAAAATTGACCCCATACATTGAATAAAATGATCATATGCATTTTCCACCATTTCCCGTCCCATTTTTGCCCGTTAAAGAACACTTTCTGTTTGTATCTAATCTCATGGTGGTCGCCGGGCCCTTGATTACGTAAA
This sequence comes from Zoroaster sp. YZ-2022, assembly GCA_029582265.1. Taxonomy (NCBI): domain Eukaryota; kingdom Metazoa; phylum Echinodermata; class Asteroidea; order Forcipulatida; family Zoroasteridae; genus Zoroaster; species Zoroaster sp. YZ-2022. The sequence goes on from CM055831.1 coordinate 8,314,187, forward strand.
ATTTTACCTGAAAATGGTGATATTTCCCACTTGTTTATTATGCTTCGGTGGCTAACATTCATGCACACATACATGTACAGGCAGCTGTCAGACATACAATTATAGCAAGTTTGCGCGCTTGCGCATTTCCATCTGTAGCATGTGTGGGAATACATCTGTAGCTACACGTACATGTAGCTACAGATGGAAATGCACATGCAGGAAGGGAAATGGTGGACAATTGCATCATTTTATTCAACATATTGAATGTGGCTCTGGTTTTTTTAACATACCATTTGTGTCAACCAAGAGGGTCAAAAATGAAAATAAGTCAACACATTTCAAACATGTATTTTTCTCATCCAAACAATTTATATTTCTGAGAAATTCAAAAGCCTGAGCTTAAATCTATCTCTAAACTTGTGAAACATACTTGAACATTAACAACACTCTTATGTTTTACTACAAACTGTTGATATCTCAAAATTGTGAAATTCAACTCATGCTTTATTTGCCTACTTTAGCAATGAATGTTAATGTTAAGAGCATGGTTCAGAGATTATTTATGCCAATTTTTGAGTTTCTATCACAACCAATTGCATTTTTACATTGCTTTAAAATCAAAAATAGCCGAAAATACTGGGTTTCACTATTTAAAGTTTTTGTCTGGCATTGTAGGACTGGCTTTTTGGGGGTCAAACTTATTGCATGTAAACAATGGACGATGCAAAATACTTATATGAAAAAAAAAATTGAAAAAGTACATTGGCTGAATTTTTTTTAGATTTAACCCCAACTATGTTTCGGATGTTACACTATGTTAACATCTCAGCTTTTCTCATTTTTATGGCTTTGCTTTGGTTTCAGTGGTCTGTCAGCTTATTTGCAGGAAGGAAATATATACTAACATATTAATATTTAAATGCAAACTCTGTATTCAAATGACCACACAAATTGCTAACCAGTGTATCCTCTCAACTACAATACTTCTTGTAAAGTTAATCCATCTAATTTAGATCTACATACTTCCAAATGCTGTTCATGTAATGTAAAATTGCATGAAATATGAACTTGATTGAGGTGGTAATCATTTAGAAAACCTGAAATACACTGAACTGCATACTACATGTAGGCTTTGTATGGTACCAAAGACAATGGCCTGTTTTTGTTTCGGACGTTACATGATGTTAACATCTCAATCAGATAACAAACTTTGCTAAAGTTTAACTAGTTCGCACCGGGAATAAAAAAGTTTTTCCGAACCCTGTGGCGGGTTTATTTTTACCGCACAAACACGCACCAATGGTGCTCACCAGAGCGTGACCGGGAGACCGCGTCTTCCACTGTATGCTTATGGCTCATTGTCACGCCGACCGGGAATCTATACAAATATTCCCGAGAATCCTGTGGCGTGTTTAGACGCCTCTGATCCGCTGTCCAAAAAAAAATGCGCGTACACGCCTCCGACGCCGAACTGGTTAATCTGTTTGCTTTATTATTTTTACAAATCCAGATGAGTAAAGTTGTAGTATATCATGTTATAATTGAAAAAGTGCATTTAACACAATTTAAGAATAAAACTTGCAGAAATACAACAATATTAACAGTAAACTGATACGGTTCAAGATCTTTGAATACAACAAACGATCGTTGGCTCAAAACTATAAGGTTGTTAGTTTATACAGGTATGAATTTCATAAAATTGCTTTTGCTTGTTTTGGACCTCCGGTGAAATGGACTTTATTGATCAAAAGTCTCCAAAGAAAATGTTTGGCTAAAGGAAACATTGATTTTACTTGCAGCAGGTGTCTCCTAAGAAGTTTGCTTATTTCTATACATATAGTTTACAGAAAAGTTGTGCTATACATGCACTTGTGCTGTACATGTAATGACCCAACTTCACTGTTTATTAACCCTAACCCCCTAGGTATTCTGACTAGGAACCTTCCTGAATCCTCCAAAATCCATCAGTGCACTTTTGGAAACATGCCCTTACATGTACATGTATCTTCAAAATGCACCATGCATTTTCGTTGATCTTTCATATTCAGCACTTAAATGGCCTGTACTTCTTGCCAGGTAGTAATTTTGCCCATTTATAATACTAATAATAATAATAATAATAATGTATGGACTTATATAGCGCACGTATCCACCAAATGAGTGGTGCTCAAGGCGCATTATATAATTACCCCTGCGCATAAGGCTCATCAGGCTCATAAATCATTCCTGAAACCATCTCAGCTCCCTGGGGAGTATACAGCTCAATTGCTGCCATTACAGCGCATATAGAGCTAATCAACCAATTCTGCCCTCACAGGTACCCATTTAACCCCTGGGTTAATGTTAACCCCTGAATGTTAATGTTAAGAGCATGGTTCAGAGATTATTTATGCCAATTTTTGAGTTTCTATCACAACCAATTGCATTTTTACATTGCTTTAAAATCAAAAATAGCCGAAAATACTGGGTTTCACTATTTAAAGTTTTTGTCTGGCATTGTAGGACTGGCTTTTTGGGGGTCAAACTTATTGCATGTAAACAATGGACGATGCAAAATACTTATATGAAAAAAAAAATTGAAAAAGTACATTGGCTGAATTTTTTTTAGATTTAACCCTAACTATGTTTCGGATGTTACACTATGTTAACATCTCAGCTTTTCTCATTTTTATGGCTTTGCTTTGGTTTCAGTGGTCTGTCAGCTTATTTGCAGGAAGGAAATATATACTAACATATTAATATTTAAATGCAAACTCTGTATTCAAATGACCATACACATTGCTAACCAGTGTATCCTCTCAACTACAATACTTCTTGTAAAGTTAATCCATCTAATTTAGATCTACATACTTCCAAATGCTGTTCATGTAATGTAAAATTGCATGAAATATGAACTTGATTGAGGTGGTAATCATTTAGAAAACCTGAAATACACTGAACTGCATACTACATGTAGGCTTTGTATGGTACCAAAGACAATGGCCTGTTTTTGTTTCGGACGTTACATGATGTTAACATCTCAATCAGATAACAAACTTTGCTAAAGTTTAACTAGTTCGCACCGGGAATAAAAAAGTTTTTCCGAACCCTGTGGCGGGTTTATTTTTACCGCACAAACACGACCAATGGTGCTCACCAGAGCGTGACCGGGAGACCGCGTCTTCCACTGTATGCTTATGGCTCATTGCCACGTCGACCGGGAATCTATACAAATATTCCCGAGAATCCTGTGGCGTGTTTAGACGCTCTCTGATCCGCTGTCCAAAAAAAAAATGCGTGTACACGGCCTCCGACGCGAACTGGTTAATCTGTTTGCTTTATTATTTTTTACAAATCCAGATGAGTAAAGTTGTAGTATATCATGTTATAATTGAAAAAGTGCATTTAACACAATTTAAGAATAAAACTTGCAGAAATACAACAATATTAACAGTAAACTGATATGGTTCAAGATCTTTGAATACAACAAACGTATCGTTGGCTCAAAACTATAAGGTTGTTAGTTTATACAGGTATGAATTTCATAAAATTGCTTTTGCATGTTTTGGACCTCCTGTTAAATGGACTTTATTGATCAAAAAGTCTCCAAAGAAAATGTTTGGCTAAAGGAAACATTGATTTTACTTGCAGCAGGTGTCTCCTAAGAAGTTTGCTTATTTCTATACATATAGTTTACAGAAAAGTTGTGCTATACATGCACTTGTGCTGTACATGTAATGACCCAACTTCACTGTTTATTAACCCTAACCCCCTAGGTATTCTGACTAGGAACCTTCCTGAATCCTCCAAAATCCATCAGTGCACTTTTGGAAACATGCCCTTACATGTACATGTACATGTATCTTCAAAATGCACCATGCATTTTCGTTGATCTTTCATATTCAGCACTTAAATGGCCTGTACTTCTTGCCAGGTAGTAATTTTGCCCATTTATAATACTAATAATAATAATAATAATAATGTATGGACTTATATAGCGCACGTATCCACCAAATGAGTGGTGCTCAAGGCGCATTATATAATTACCCCTGCGCATAAGGCTCATCAGGCTCATAAATCATTCCTGAAACCATCTCAGCTCCCTGGGGAGTATACAGCTCAATTGCTGCCATTACAGCGCATATAGAGCTAATCAACCAATTCTGCCCTCACAGGTACCCATTTAACCCCTGGGTGGAGAGAAGCAATCATGGTTAAGTGTCTTGCTCAAGGACACAAGTGTCACGGCCGGGATTCGAACCCACATTCTGCTGCTAACACCAGAACTTGAGTCCGGTAAGCTAGACCGGCCGGCCACGACACTCCATTTGAAGAGGTGAAAGTACCAGTTTCCAACAGTGCTGAATTTTTTCCAAAAAAGTGCCCCTTGGAGGACTTTGGAGGATATAGGGTGGTTAGGGTTAAACACTGCAGCTACATGTAGCAGGCAGGCTTCTCAAGGTCATGGCCAAGGACTTGCTTATTTGCATATAATTTATAGAAATTATATGCAAATGTACTGTATTATATCCCACAATAATTACTGTGGAACTGAAGTCATCTATTTCGTTCATAGGGGGATCAGCATGCATGCAGAAATGTGTGTTAACACTATGTCGTAACGTCCGAAACATGTTTACAATACCCCAGAAAGTATTATTTATATTGCTCCAGAATTCTGATGAGCAGTTCTAGTTGAAATTGATTTGGTTTAATTAAAAATGAGGTTATTTCAAAACAATCTAGCAATGTCATGCATCACATACAGTGTCTTTAAAAATTTCATTGTTGCCAATTGGTATTGTAGAAAGCTTTAAATTTGATAGTAAATTTTATTTTGGCATCAAATACATGTTGTATTTAATGTTAAAACTGAATAAAATGAATGAAATATTTTTCTTGACATGTAAAAAGAAATTGGAGTCATAAAATGTTGATAGAATAAAACAGCATTAAAAATTTAAATTTTGTGTTAACAACCAAATTGTGTAACGTCCGAAACAAATATTTTGTGTCATGAGAAATTTGTTGGACAAGAATGATCTAATTCATGTCTAGATTTGTTTTAGTAATAATAGTGTTTTATTTTATGATGATTAAATCACTTTGGGTACCATCAACTTTGAGTTATTAGCTGAGAAATGGTATTATTTGTTTCGGACGTTACAGTCGTTTCGGATGTTACAACTGTTAACGGAAAATTTGTTTTGCTGATATAATGATAATGCAATTAGATACAGCATTAATTTATGCTGTGATGGGAAGCTGCCTTGAGGTTCTTTCAAAATGAAATAATAAATAGGTTTTACAATTCCTGTATTTTTTGATACTTCAAAATTAATATTGTTTCGGACGTTACCAAATTGTTTACGGAAAATGAGGTAACTTTTTTATTTGATGAACAAATTTTAAACAACGTCACTGCAATAACATAATGTTACTTTCTTTTTAGGCATTGGAATGGGGTACCCAGAAAGTGGATTTTAATACTGATATCATATAAATAAATTGTAGTCCTAGTGAGTCAAATAAGGGTAAGATTGTTAACGGAAAATGTAACGTCCTAAACAATATTTTCAATTGAGCCGCTCCATCAAAATAGTCCAAATACTTGGGGTTACTGTGCACTTTCTTAAAGTTCCACTCATACTCATTCATTGTAAATAGGAAAGAATTATATTGTTTCTGGCATTTTTGTGTTTCAGCCAAAACAATCTGGTCTCTTTTTTTGGTTGACAAAATTCCGTTAACATTTGGCTGTTCAGCGATAGCTCACACACATAAACCAAACTTGTAGAATTTTCATTAAGCTATGGGAGATCAATCTAGGTCCATGCTTCAAAAAAATATGAAAACTGGTTTCCAGTTCTGTATCTTTACAAAATTTGAGACTCTCAAAGTGCCATTAAGCTTTTTGGTATATGTTAAAAAAAACCAGAGCCATGTACAAGGAGAAATGAGGTTCCATCGGTAGAACTCTGACGCATTGTATACAAAGGAAGAAGTTCATAGAGCTAGTTCTCCACCTACTCGGCAGGTATATTACATTATTGGTTATAATGAACCAGAAAAAGTGGCATTTGGGTTTGACATTCTTCCCACCTATTTGCACCTACCGTACATGTCACTGCCAAGGGTGAATGAACTCGGTGCAGGACCCAACTACTGGACTCTCTCTCTCCTGGGTGCATTTACCAGATGCTCAAAAGTGTTGATCTGCCATACGGTGACCCGTCACTGAATCCTGGCCTCCCGGCCACTCAATTTGTTTTCGTTCACATCAAAAAAGAGTAAAGTGAGAAAATAGTAAGTAGATTTGGGCTCCCTCTTTCCACAGTTCCAGAATCCGCCTTTACTCATGTCAAAAGAGTTGAGAACCCAAAATGTATTTACCAAAATTGAACTTGCCATATATGTGTACATTTGTTTCATATTCTGCTTACCAAAGTCTGTATTGGCAAAGTCATCAGGTGAGAAGGGAAGTGGCTTCACCACCAATTGCACCAGCGGATGCATGAGACCCTTTAGCCACAACCCTATATGTTCCGCAAGAAGAAGAAAGAGGGCTCGGACTCGAAGGAGGTAGCCATCGCAGCTGCACTTGAAGCAGCTGTTGATACTACACACCAGCTCCATAGGCAGGGGAGTCGCGAGTCCGCAGTGCAGACATCACATCGTGGTATACAGGCAGCTAATAACCATACTCAGGTAAATCAAAGATTTACAATATCTTTCTTTTTTCAGGTCTGACTCCGATGCATTTGAGTACTGACTCTGACAGTGCGTTTGAGTAGCTCTCTGACATTGTCGGGGCTCAACCTTAAGTAACCTGCTCAACCTTAAGTAACCTGCTCAACCTTCGTAACCTACTCATAAAGCTCGAATCTGATTGAATCTGATTGGATTGTTGATGGCTGTGACATCACTTTGAAAAAATCTGAATGGCCTGCATTTTTTTTTTTTTTTCAGCAACGGCAAGTTTCTGAAGTTTTATTGTTACCAAATAATGGTTGCTGTTTATTTTTTAATGGTTTTCTTTAAATAAAACAACTGTCTTGTTTTTCAGTGAGAAATTGTCAAAAACGAATAATTTGACATACATTTCATGCAGTATGCTGTCTCAGACAGAAGCTATTTTGATTGGTTCCATACTGACACATCTTGTATTCATGTTTCACGAAACATAAGTATGAATAGTGTATGTATACGACAACCCTAAAGGATCATGTGATTAATTGTACTGGCAACATTTTGATTGAGTCAATCAGGTTTACATTGTTACTTTCAATAAATGCAGGAAAAAAATTAATTTCCCAGGAAGTATTTGAATTATTATCCAGAAACCAGAGACGTTTTTTTTTTGGCTTCATATGCTGAAATTTTTTTGAAAATGTTTTACAAATTTGAAGTGAATCACAGCTGGGATCCACATTATAATGTACATGTATATGCATGCAAATAAATATGAATGCATTTGTACTATTTTTCTCACTAATGACGCCCTTAAATGAGCTGAAACTTTCACAGGTTGACTTATTTTTTTGATTTTAAATATTTAACCCTAACCTTCCCAAATCCTCCAAAATCCTCTTGAGGATTGAGGTCATTCGGAAATTGCAGTGTATTTTAAAGGATTGAGGGCAGATGTGATTATTTGCTTGGTGGATTATGGAGAATTGAGGTTATCAGGCTATATTGGACATTGGATGAAACTGGAGGATTGAGGTTACATGGTACATGTTGGTCTGTCCAAAAAATGATTTTGGAGGATTGTGGTTATTAGGCATACTTGCCTTCATTCCTCCATGGTACATGTACACCCATGTTTGTTGTAGTGATTACAAGGTCAGTGCTTGGGTCAGTGGACACTGTTTATTGCTCCATGCATGCAGGGAGGGTCCCTGGCCCTGGGCCATGTACATGTATCACAAATTAGGAACACATAAGTATGTATAACCCTTTTCACACGAGCACCGATAACAAAGGTCCTTGGTAATGGGCACCAGTTGTCTGTCACCTCGGTCGTTTGCGATTTTGTAACAAACTTTCACACGACTTCCCACTCACGCCAAAACGAACGTCCCTTGTTTTCCATGGAGGGTCAAAAGTCATGATTGTGCATCCAATATTTCAAAGGTACCGCGCGCAGAGCTTATTCACTGAACGCTTTCTTCTACGTTACCAGTGGTTTTCCTGAAGATATACGCTGCTTCTTGAAGTCAAACGTTACTTTCTCCCACATTTTGTTTTCATTTCCTTCCCATTTCCCAACAATTTTATTCTCATTTTATTATGGATATTGAATCAAGTATACTTGCAACAATTCCGACGGATTCACAGAGCTAGATTTCTAACGTAAGGCCATCCAACGAGAAAAATAAACAGTTGTAAGAATTCATCTTCTGGAATCCTTTGCTCTTTTCGACAATTTCATGGACTCAAATTCTTTCACGAATGTTATTTCTTCGGATGTCGCAATGTTGGAAGGACGTACAAGTTGTTTACCAACACACATCCGGGATTTATTGCAAGCTGATTTAGTGACGCGTTCTGTGCATGCGAAATGATACCGCCAAAGCAAGGGTCCCCTGTTTGGGCGCACTAAGCGTTTCACACGACCTATCGTGGCGATTTTTGGAGGAGGTCCGTGGTAATTATTTAACAAGGATAGCTTTCACATGACTGGGATTTGCTATTTGTTAACATGGATGCGATTTATAGTCAAGGTCCCTTGTTAAAACGGTCTCGTGTGAAAGGGCCTTATGTGTGCATACATAACATGGTATGTATGTGTGCATACATACATGTAACATGTCATCTGCATACAATGGTAGTGGTCATTATGCTTGCTTAACTACTGAAGGATTTTGGAGGATTCAGGTCATGTGTAAGCAAGTGGGCCTAGGGAGTTAGAGTTAAGGAAAGAATGAAGAATAAAACCACCACTTTCCTATCCAATTATGACAACTACATGTATCGCAGATTTTCCTCTAAATGATAGAGGATAGACTTGAGGAGAGGAAAGTGTAGTCAAGTGAGGATTGCAAATGATATTTTGGGAGTTTTTGAGCAATGAATGTATGTATAAACATACATCCTGTGAGATATTGGCCATTTTGTCGTCTGCTAAAGTTACCCAAAGTGTATACCGATTTTAACTACGCTTGTGATTTATTTTCTTTCCATAGGGAAATGCAGCCATGGTACACAGGAATCTCCCAGACAGCCATATGGTGATGAGTAGCCGGCAATACACAGACCCAACCTCGGGTGTATTGGGTAGGCATCCATTATATGTCATTCAGGCACAAGTTTCCTCTCTGAATTTGTGAAAAAACACAATCCATCGTGTGCATGTAAATCAAACAGCAGGGATCATGGCTGTAGCCGAAGGGGGTGTGTGACACTGCCACCTCCCCCCCCCCCCATACTTTTCTCAGTGGGCATTTAGAGCCTTAGTAAAGATGGGTAAATATGAGGACAGAGGTGGCTAATGTGGTTGACTAGCCACTGAGATGGGTAAATGTGAGGACAGAGGTGGCTAATGTGGTTGACCAGCCACTGAGATGGGTAAATGTGAGGACAGAGGTGGCTAATGTGGTTGACTAGCCACTGAGATGGGTAAATGAGAGGACAGAGGTGGCTAATGTGGTTGACTAGCCACTGAGATGGGTAAATGTGAGGACAGAGGTGGCTAATGTGGTTGACTAGCCACTGAGATGGGTAAATGAGAGGACAGAGGTGGCTAATGTGGTTGACTAGCCACTGAGATGGGTAAATGAGAGGACAGAGGTGGCTAATGTGGTTGACTAGCCACTGAGATGGGTAAATGTGAGGACAGAGGTGGCTAATGTGGTTGACTAGCCACTGAGATGGGTAAATGAGAGGACAGAGGTGGCTAATGTGGTTGACTAGCCACTGAGATGGGTAAATGTGAGGACAGAGGTGGCTAATGTGGTTGACTAGCCACTGAGATGGGTAAATATGAGGACAGAGGTGGCTAATGTGGTTGACTAGCCACTGAGATGGGTAAATATGAGGACAGAGATGGCACACGTGCCTTCATTGGTCTTCAAGTGGTCATAGTTCCTATTATGAAAAAAAAACTAACTACAAATTTGTATATTCACAAGATTGTGGAAGTATCAATCACAATAATGTGTCTAGTAACGCTTGCTGAATGGCAACCCATGGGTGAGATTTGTCCGGATTTCCGGATTTTTCATATTGGTGTTGGTTTTATTTGTGGAATAATATTCACGCGTGACTTGGCGATGTCACTCCCTCTGAAATAATTGCGGGTAGCACAATGATTACGTGGGAGTAATTGTATTGAAAGTAACGGCAGACTATGCATCTTGACTTGTATTCCAACGCGCAGGCAGGGTACACATAGCGACGTTGTAACCACGCACGCAGTACGCAGACTCAGACTGTACTGTACATGTACAGTACATGCGTTTAATGTAGCGATAAAACATGGACGCCAGTTGATTTAGTACGCGTATGGTTTTCAAAAGCAAATACGTTGGAGGTTTTGCGGTATTTAAGAGGCTTACCTGACCTACGATAATTACGTAAAATGGCACATCAAATAATTGACCGAGATGAGGACCTGTCTGTTGACAAAGGCGCAAAAAATCCGTGGAAATTTTCGTGGTTGGAGACGGAGATGGATCGTACGGCTTCAGATTGCACCACAGAGCGTAAAGCGGGCCCCGGACCCCACGCCGTTAGGGCTCGCGCTTCGCGCTCGCAGGCATGTGTGATATACATGTTAACAAAATTTTGTGGATTTTTCATTATTGTCCGGTCTCACCCCTGGGCAACCATTAGCAGAGAAAACTTATATTATTACTGTTTTTCTGATATATAAATGTGTTATTTGCATTAGGTCACCATGTCTCAGTTGAGCTGAGTGTGGATTTCTCGGTTCGATACGTGGGCATGATCTTTAATGCACAGGGTCTGCAACACTTTCAGGAGGATGAGGTAGACCTCATTAATGCACTAGACCAGGCTCAGGTAAAGAGTACTCCCCCATCCCCCATGGGCCCAAACTAACCCCCGACCCTCAATGGGACCTTTCCCCTCCCAACTGCTCCTCATCTCACCTCCCCTTTTGAGCCAAATGGCCCATCAAGACCCTGCTCAAACGCAAGCGGGAATCAAATTTTCAGGTCATGAATTCACGTTGAAAGGATTCACTCAAATGAAATGGTTTTCAGCTTTTGCAAATCATTCAACCGAATCTCGGGTTTGGATGTCAAAAATTGCTTTGCATTTGCGTTCGTGCCAAAAGTGTAATTACCTTTTAAGGAAGGTGCATACCTTCCTTAAAAGGTAATTACACTTTTGGCAGAAACTCACAAAAGGCAACAGTTTGGGATTATTAAATCAGGGTAGCACCCATTGGAATACAAGTAAGGTGTACCAGGGGGACAAAATCTCCCACAAGTTGGCATAAAAAGTTCCAAAACATGACAACATTTTTTCCAGAATTTGCCAATTTTGTTTTGGTAATGTTAAGCATTCAACTTACTCCCAGCAGTGAGCACATTGAAAACGGCACACAACCCACGAGCACCTTCAGGAAATCACTGTTTGTGATAAATACCACTTCTAGTTAAAAATACTAAATAGATTAAGAAAGATTTGTTTTTCCCCCCATTTTGACAGAGGGAGGGTCAGTTTAAGCATGCAGAAACTCAAAGAGATTTTGTTTACCTCAATCTTTCAAAGCACGGTGTGAAAGTCATCGAAACAGCTACACCGGCACCATCACCAAAGGTAAGTCACTGAAACCATGGAGGAAGAAAACAGAAGGAGTCACAACGAAGGCATATCAAAGGTTCAATGTCTTTTGCCGCGGTCGTAAAATTTCTAAGCCAGCGCTAATCGTTTAATCCGATTATCGAGGAGAACTACAGCCAGGCTTTCTTTGCACATACGCGCATTGCGGCGCATTGCTGACGCGATTGTCCTATTGCACTACACGGAAGGCTGGCTCGATCCAACTAACCCTACGAATCCAACACTGCAATATCTTCATTGCACAGCATCACACAAATATGAGGATTGAAATGATAAAAAGCTAAACAACACGTCTTTTGAATTTGACAATTTGTTGGCTTCCGGAGATCACCGGAAATATCCTTAAAATAAGTTGCTAAAAAGACACTTTATTGTAACATCTGAATGTTATATTTACCGAAGTCAACCTTCGGATTCGCCAAATTCCATCAAAACACCAAAATACTCGGTGGAAAATCGCTATTAAAGACAATGAACTGCGCAATATAAAAAGCCCGCGAAAAGTGAGTGACACGTTTTGTGTTTATTCGTTTGCTACAGATTTCTACCCTCCAATTATGTATGCTGATGGTCGCGAGCAGGCGAGCGGCAAAAGACATTGCACAAGGGGATTATCGCGGTCGTAAAACTGGTATGAAGGGCGTCAGACGTATTTTCAATGGGCCACTGCGAAGTGCTAATTGGTTATGAGATAAGAGGCTGTAGTTCTCCTCGATAATCGGATTAAACGATTAGCGCTGGCTTGGAAGTTTTACGACCGTGGCAAAAGACATTGAACCTTTGATATGCCTTCGTTGTGACTCCTTCTGTTTTCTTCCTCCATGCTGAAACATAGTGAGAACATTTTTTTAAATATATATTATGGAAGAACATATAACCAATCCCAGCCAGAACTGAAACAAATATATAGGGGCAGAGGCAGTTTAACAACTGCCTTGTCCTGGACTAGTTACCCCTCCCAGTCCTATTCGCACCGTCAAGAGGCTGGTTATTAACTTGTCTTGTTTCGGTGCGAGGGGCTGGTTTCTTCAGTGTGTAGTCGTTGTAACAACTTAATGACTGAGTAGCCCCCACCTTGGAGTGGCCATTGGCCTTGTGTGGGGCGAATTGCATAAAATAAAAAAAATTAAAAAAAAGACAAACAAGAGAGCATGTGGGTTCAGTTGTACATGTACATTTGACAGCACTCAATATGCAAAACACAGAGTATAGGTTGATAAAATTCTTGCGTTGGGTGATAAACAATTGATTTAATTATCCCTACACCGACAAGTGTGTATAGCACTGAATACGCAGTGCTTTCCGAGTCTCTGTGAAATAACTTCACAGGCATTTGTTAATGACATTTGTTAATGACATTTGTAACTATGAAGGAAAGCAGACATTCATTAACTTGTGAAAATTTGTCTTAATAGAAATCACTTCAAAAATAATTTTCTCCCTTCTCCTTTGCCGCTGAAGTTTGTGTTTTCTAGCACAAAGGAATACTGTTGTAAAAAGAAAGATCAAGAGCAAGCACATGATAACCAGGAATATGCCTAGTGACAAGTTGCTACTTGCATGTAGGGCTTTCTCAACTGAATAGCTCAGTTGATAAGAGCACCAGTACAGTAGTCGAGAGGTTGTTGGTTCAAGTCTTGTTTCCAATAAATTTTTCTTTGTTCACTTCAAAAATCGATTTTGGAATGTTTTTAAAAAAAAAAAAATTATTTTTATTTTTTTATTTTTCTTCTTTTTTTGATTTTAAGTATTAAGGAAAGAATGAAGAATACAACCACCATTTTCCTATATACTCCATGGGGTGCCATGGCCGAGCGGTCTAGTGCATTGGATTTGGGTTCTGATGGCTGAGTCGCCAGAATGTGGGTTCGAATCCTCACTGCGACCGTGGTGCTTGTGTCCTTGAGCAAGGCACTTTACCGTAATTGCTTCTGTTCACCCAGGAGTATAAATGGGTACCTGGCAATAGCTAGGGAAGTAACCTGCGATAGACTGGCATCCCATCCAGGGGGAATGGAAATATTCTCAGTCGTTTCATGCCAACGAAACCGGAGATAAACACCGGCCTGATGAGCCAATGTGGCTCGAGACAGACTTTACTTTTTCATATATGGAAGTACACCTATCCAGCTTATCAATCATACGGCATGGATAAACCCTCCTACTATACCAGACAATGCTTTTACCAGTCAAAAACGGTCAACTCATTTTAAACTGTAAATGTATTTACTACACATAGGGTTTGACAGTGTTTGACTTTTAGTGCACTACATATTCCTTGGCAAGTATATCAACACTTTGACTGATTTTGACCCTTGCAGTCATAGGACCGATAGGTCTATGTGAAATACACAATGGTCGTACAAATAGTTTCCTGATTCGTAATACACCTATACACACGTATACAGCTAGTGAATCTTTTGAAACAATTTAATTCAATGGCTACCGGGTACTTTTACCGAAATAACCCAATAGAATTCCAGGAAAGATCTAACAATAAAAATAGCAATATTATACAATGCTAAAATAAAGCATTGTCATAGGAGGGTTAACTAATAAAGTCATGCCTTTCCATGACAATGAATACTCTGTCAGTCACGCACTTTGCACAGGTGTGTGACTAAGATTCTCATGTGAGCGGGACCATGGCCAAGTCTTATTGTGTATTATTATGCCATCCAAAGTGAATTTCGTAGCAATAACCACTGGAATATGTTAAAGGGACAATATTGTCACGATCAACAGGGCATGGAATCAGAGTGCTAATTTTAGATTAACTCAGCGACTGAAAATAACACCCCACAATATCATTATGATCAACAGGGCATGGAATCGGAGTGCTAATTTTAGATTAACTCAGCGACTGAAAATAACACCCCACAATATCATTATGATCAACAGGGCATGGAATCGGAGTGCTAATTTTAGATTAACTCAGTGACTGAAAATAACACCCCACAATATCATTATGATCAACAGGGCATGGAATCGGAGTGCTAATTTTAGATTAACTCAGTGACTGAAAATAACACCCCACAATATCATTATGATCAACAGGGCATGGAATCGGAGTGCTAATTTTAGATTAACTCAGTGACTGAAAATAACACCACACAATATCATTATGATCAACAGGGCATGGAATCGGAGTGCTAATTTTAGATTAACTCAGTGACTGAAAATAACACCCCACAATATCATTATGATCAACAGGGCATGGAATCGGAGTGCTAGTTTTAGATTAACTCAGTGACTGAAAATAACACCCCACAATATCATTATGATCAACAGGGCATGGAATCGGAGTGCTAATTTTAGATTAACTCAGTGACTGAAAATAACACCCCACAATATCATTATGATCAACAGGGCATGGAATCGGAGTGTTAATTTTAGATTAACTCAGTGACTGAAAATAACACCCCACAATATCATTATGATCAACAGGGCATGGAATCGGAGTGCTAATTTTAGATTAACTCAGTGACTGAAAATAACACCCCACATGATACGGTCATTATTACCGTTGCTGCTGCATAAATGGGCCAGTAATTTTCAGTCATTGTATTTATCTTAAACTAGGACACCGATTCCATGCCCTGTTGAAAGTCTGCTCTGATCATGAGGATATTGCCCCTTTAAATGACTGCAGTAACAAAAGCTACTTTTTTTTTGGTTCTATTTTTTACAGATTGTACGTTGGAGGTACGGTTTGATAGAAGTGGTACGTCTCGTTCATTTTGAAGACTCAACAGGGAGTCAACTCCTGGCACTGAAGATCGGCAAAGAAGGTGATGATGTGTACGACTGCCTGCTCTTCCAGTGTGAACACCAGGTAACTTAAATATTGGGTGCCTTGGAGGGCAATGGTAAAAAAATATCATGAGGTTTAACACCTTCACTGTTCCGTTTCACAAAACACAGTGAAATGGAGCAGAGAAACATTTCCCTTGAAATATTTTTGTCTGAGGTGCTGTCATTTTAAAGGGATGGTACAACATTTGGATGCCAGTCAACTCGCCCCCTCAGTAGAAAATGCATACAAAATTTAGGCGGGGGAGGGGCAGTTTGCCAGGGGGAGTTGACTGGCATGCCAACATTTGTATTTGGTATTGTATGTTCATATCAACTCCCTTGTTTAAAAAATACAGGGCTTGGAAGTTCCATGGAAAGGCAAGTATGCCTAATAACCTCAATCCTCCAAAATCCTTCACTTTAGCAAAGAGCATGCAGCATGTAACCTCAATCCTTCAAAATCCTTAACTTTAGTAAAGAGGATTTGGGAAGGTTAGGATTAACTCTCCTACACATGGAGGCCATTCCGATCCACAAAATTCTGCTCTTGAGCAACCTTCAGTACATACATGTACAAGCCTGCTGTCCTTTCCAAGTAATCTTACAAAATCAACTGTGCCACCCAAGGCCACTGTAAATGTTTGAACATATTAGTATGGCCTGCAATGTATCAATGGGAGACCACCTTACCCTGCAATCTCAGTGGTGTGACAGTGCACAGAAGGGTAACCATAGGAGGCCACTGGCAAGAGCTAATGGCTTGGAGTGGCCTGAATGGGTTGTTTCAAAAATTGCACTGATTGTAGGGTGGTTAAAGATACACTCTCGTCATGGTTTTGGTGAACTTAAAGGGTAGGTACATGTAGGACATTGGTAATATTGGTCAACTTCTTCTACAAGTGTGCTTACTTTCGGCTAGAATCCTATGGTCAGTTTCTTATTGATTTTCTCGTATCACAGCCACAGGCGAGACAGATCTGCCAGCTGCTAGGTGTTCTCTTCGACGCTGTGTGCCAAGATCCAAGCCTTGAACCCTGATTGACCCGCAAGATGCACTTCCAGTTCAAAGGTCATTCATTCCTCTCTGCTCTTCCACAGGTACATACAATGATGCTGATGCAAGTGGTATCATTACCTGAATTCTTTTAATCGCAAAACTTCAAAGGAAATTCTCCAAAGGGGATCGTTTTTAGTTATAGGTCTTAAGTTATATACACCCCTTGTTGAAATCAAGAAGAGAAACCATCAGTGTTGTCAAGCATTTCTTCGAGTATATTTACATTGGTCTTCACAGCTATCGGAAAACAATCTAGTCACATTTTTCTTAACCAGTTCGTGTTGGGAATAAAAAAGTTTTTCTGGGCCCCTGTGGCGGGTTTCTTTTTCCCACACACACGTTAATGGAAGCTTCCACAGCGGGTGGCCGGCACTTCCGAGCATGTCACCGTGCA
The DNA here is from genome assembly GCA_029582265.1 of Zoroaster sp. YZ-2022. Lineage (NCBI taxonomy): Eukaryota > Metazoa > Echinodermata > Asteroidea > Forcipulatida > Zoroasteridae > Zoroaster > Zoroaster sp. YZ-2022. The sequence goes on from CM055831.1 coordinate 8,331,208, forward strand.
CGCATGGCTGAACCGAGCATGCATACAAATATTCCGGAGTTTCCTGTGGCGTGTTTAGACGCTCTCCGATCCGTGGTGCAAAAAAAATATACGGCCTCCGACGCGAACTGGTTAAAGTTCACTGCACTGTTCGTTGCAAAAACAAACCCAAAAACCAAAAAAAAAAAGGGGGGGGGGGGAGGGTTAAGCTTTACAATTGTTCTTAAAATAGTGAACAACTGTACATGTACTATTATCTATGCAATTATAAACAGTACTTATTTAATGTTAAATGTATAGTTAAGAACACTCACTGCACTCTCAGAGATTTAAAGCCAGTGTACTCTTTGGTCAAATGTCTGTAAATGCTTCTATACTTAAGAATCAAGAGATATGTATAGAAACCAACCTGTGAAAGGTTCAGCTTGTGTCATTAACCCTAACTCCCTAAGCATTGTTAGTGAACAATAAAAATCCTTCAAAATCCTCCAACTGCCTTTGTTGTCTAGGGAGTTAGGGTTAATGAGAAAAGGCAAAAATGCATTCATTGTTTGTATTCCAAAGAGGAATTTCTCTTTTCAAATGACAGAAATTCACTTTTCATGTCTCGTTTTTTAATTTCCAACATAAATGTCTCATCCGAAAATGGAAATGCCACATAGGAATCAATACAAAACAATCTGCAAACATGTTCACTGTTTTCGTGTTTTTTTGTTTTTTTTATACATATCTCTTGATTCTTATAAAGTATGGAATTCATATACAGATACTTTACCAAAAGTAGGAATGGGGAAAAATGTAAATTTTCAAGTTTTCCCCAAAAAATTGTTACAGTGCAAAAGTGTTCCATAATTGCTCTCTTGAACCAGTGAACCACTGAACGCAAATAATCAGATTTCTTGCAACAAATTTGTTGATAATCTTGTAGTCATAAATTATATCAGAACAATAATAAGGAATTTCTTTTTTATACTCTGTATATTATATATATTTTTGATAGAACATGCATGTTTTATTTTTCCTTTATTGTTTTTTGTTTTATTTTTTTCTGGAGGGTGGGTGTAAGACATACCTTTCTGAAGTCTAACTTGCCTACTAACTACGTATTTTAAGGGGAAGGTAATTACATTGGTAATTACTAAATTAACAATTTAGGAATCTAGGAACCTATATTTTGTGTGAAGTTAATACAAGTAGCAGTCATCCAAATAATTTATTCCATTTGAAGTGCTTTCATCTTTGTTATGTTAGAGTTCAAAAAGTTGCTGTTTGGCAATTTAAAAAAATATAGGTTTCTGGTTGTTTTCATAATAAGTTGAGCCCCTATTATTGTGATGAAGCTTTCACAGATTGGTTTTATGATGTATTTCTTGCAGTCAAAATTGTAGTACTCTTACTGGTACTCAAGTATCATTTTCTGCACTCGGACTCATCATCAATAAGTACTCGACTACAACTACAGAGTTGGAGTACTCATACCCGTACTCAAGTACATTTTAAAAAGCACCTGACTACAAGTCTACTTGCAGTTAACATGTACATGTATTACTAAATACCATGTTGTTATTCTATTTATTTGAATAGTATGATGTCGGTAACGTTGTGTCATTGAAAATAGTAAAACAATAGTGAAAAAGCACACAAATATGTTGCTCGGCCAAAACAATTCATAATTCAATATAGTATGTTGATCTTAAGACATAAATTCAAGTAGAGAAATTATTTTACTAATTTACTAAAATGATAGAACAGGATCTACCATCACCAACTTAACACCAAGTAAGTTTTGTGTAAAACTTTGAACATCATATTATTTGTTTTAATTGCTGCAAATGCTTCAATGATTTCCGTGGATAGGTAAAACTTGTAGCTTTGCATGGCGAAAAGGATAAGTAAGACTAATTGCGGTGACACCATGTGAAATTCTCTATTGAGTAGTAATTAATTCTGAAAAGAACTAGAGGTTACAACTCGATGTTTCGATATGCTCTGATCGTCCTCAGGAGAATGCTGGCATTTCCCATAGTCCGGCATTCTCCTGAGGACGATCAGAGCATACTGATCGAAACGTCGAGTTGTTTCTCCAGTTCTTTTCAGAACTAATTGCTACTCAATAGAGAATTTCACATGGTGCCACCACAGTTAGTCTTACTGATTTCCGTGGATGATTGATACTTGTACCAATTTTTCACCAAGTATGTTTTACGTTGTGATCATTATTTTTTCTCTTGAGAATATCAATGTTTTACATTCCCCTTAATTTCTTCTTTAAAAAAAATTTTTTTTTTTTCATTGGTAATTAAAACTTGAAGTTAGACTTTTGGAAATTCCACTATTATATTTGAGGAAGAAAATTATACTTTTATTTCGCTAGGATGTTCCAACAGGTACTTGAAATCATTTGATGTTATGATGTTATGTTATGTTATGAGGACGATCAGAGCATACTGATCGAAACGTCGAGTTGTACCCCCAGTTCTTTTCAGAACTAATTACTACTCAATTGAGATTCCACATGGTGTCACCGCAATTAGTCTTACTTATGTTATGATGTTATGATGTTATGATGTTATGATGTTATGTGGTCAAAACCAATTTTACCTTAAAATATTGATTAAAGGACACTATATTATTTTCGTTAAATATACTTTTGGTACAAAATTCAAGATTTGCTCCTTAAAATTATTATTACAGATATGGTACTGTTTTGCCAAATATATGAATGAAATCATTCAGTGAGGTTGGTTTCTATACAAATCTTTTGATTATTGTGAGTCCAGACGCATTGTGCCAGAGGAATTTACTGTCCATTACTGTACAAATCAAGCTTTATATCTTTGTATATTTTATACTACATATTACATAATGCCGTTTTGGATAGACATTTTTTTACCTTTAGTGGAGACAAATAAAGTTTAGTTTTTAACGAAGATAAGAGTCTTTTCTGTATAAATTATATGGCTTTCTCATGTAAGATCTTACTGTAAAAAATACTTCCAGAGTTCAGGATCAAATCCACAGGCCCAGTGTGCCCTCCCACCCGAAGGAAAAAGAGGTCGTAGTAGTTGAAAAAACACAAGCCGTTACTTGTATAAAATATAACATTCACATCACACCTCACAGAAACTCCTGGATCCGCCCCTAGAATTCTGTTCCATACATGTTGTTATGACAACAGTTTTCATTCAAAGTTGTTCTAAAATGTTCTGAAGTGTTTTCGTTTATAGTGGAAGTTTTAATAGGCCGGTGTCTGATTTTCACAGATTGATATGAATTTATGACATTGTGATTTTTATTGAATTTATGCTCGTCATGGAATTCACGGACTGTTATACAAAATTTCGGTCGATTATTTCGTTTGAAATTAATTAACTTGCTTTCTACATGGAAAAAAGAACTGATCGAAAACTAAAACTTACGGTGAAATTACTTTGAAATACACAAAATAGGCTGGGTATTTTTTAATCTTGTGAGATAGCTGATTTTCAAAATTATTACTTTCTAAAAAGGAAGTAGCGATTGAATAGAAAATTATTTTACGAAAAACACAGGCGATATATGCAAGGCGTGTATAATATAGATAGTTTATGCAAATAAACTTTATTTGCATATGAAAGAATACCTTTTTACAGAATAAGTGGGTTTCTGTTCATATGCAAATTATTATTGAAAAAATTGCTTGCTAGATATCCTGCATGCAAGGAGGGAAATGGATGCCGTCAACTTCGCAGGTCTCGTTTCGACCGACTTTTGACTATTTTGGGACAGTTTGTGGCGGATAGAATCTCTCATAAAATGTTGAGGTGAGTTCAGAATTATCTTCACCAAGTGACTATTTGGATAAAAACTGCAAGCTGTAGGCCTACAGCGGGAATTCTGGAGAAAAAAAAAACTTGGTTGGTCAATGTATATCTTGATTAAAAGAGAGTAAATATTGGCATACTCTTATAGAGGTTTTACCAACATTACCGATTTTGTATTAGTAACTTATGGAGTGTCGTGGCCGAGCGGTCTAGCGCACCGAACTCAAGTTCTGGTGTTGCCAGCAGCAGGGTGTGGGTTCGAGCCCCGGTCGTGACACTTGTGTCCTTGAGCAAGGTACTTAACCATAATTGCTTCGTCCTTCGGATGGGACGTAAAGCCGTAGGTCCCGTGTGTTGTATAATGCACGTAAAGTGGATTGTCGTGCGGTCTAGCGCACTGAACTCAAGTTCTGGTGTTGCCAGCAGCAGAGTGTGGGTTCGAGCCCCGGCCGTGACATTTGTGTCCTTGAGCAAGACACTTAACCATAATTGCTTCTCTCCACCCAGGGGTTAAATGGGTACCTGTGAAGGCAGAGATGGTTTGCTCTATATGCGCTAGAAATGGCAGCAATTGAGCTGTATACTCCCCAGGGAGCTGAGATGGTTTCAGGAATGATTTATGAGCCTTATGAGCCTTATGAGCAGGGATAATAATATAATGCGCCTTGAGCGCCACTTAGTTGGTGGATACGTGCGCTATATAAATCTATACATTATTATTATTATTATCTTTAAAGAAATATGTTTGATGACGTCATCAAAGTTCAAAGCGCCCCCTAGCGGCATTTTTAAAAAGGGATTGTTTTCCGATTTCAGATATTGAACCAAAGCAGGTACTAACGTTATTTGTTCATGATCATGAGGAAGTTTTATTGTGTCATATATATGATCTTCAAATCACCGGATCTGACGTTTACTTCCGGTCTAAACAGGAAGTTCAAATTCAGCACATTCTAACGCAAAATTGATAGGTCTTTTGAATATGAAATTGATATTGTTATAATAAAAGATGATACACCTTTGTAAAATATGATTGACATCATCGATGATAATTTGATTTAACCGGAAGTTGACACGAACACCGTGTGTTTGTTCTAACAAACACTTGAGCTCTAGTTTTTAATTTTTTTAAATTTTTTTGCGGTTAGGCCAGCTGCTGCGCTACACAATATGTTAGCTACTGTGTTACACAGTTATGTAGGCGGGCTACTGTGTTACACAGTTATCTCGGCCTGCTACTCTATGCGTCTGGCTACTGTGTTATGCAGTAACATACAAGGCGAGATTCCGAAGGGAAACATGTATGAAGAGCAATTTTTGAGTAGAAATTAGTGATATATCGACCTAATTTTGGGGTACTGAATCCAAAAAGCAAGGTTATAACCCTTGATATTAAGGGGAAGGCAGAGCAGAATGCAGAATTCTAAACGATGAAATGAAATGAAAAGTAATGTCAGTATTAAAAAGGAAGTTATAACATTGGTAATGTTGTCAACATTGTTACTCTCAAAAGTGGCATTCACATTTTAGTTTATTCATTCTGTGTATGTGGAATTTAGGAAAGAGTAGGCTACTCTCTCCTGAACACGAGCTGGAAATCATCACTTTTATTAAAAAATAACAGCACGTCAGGCAACATTATTTATAGGGAAGATTAATGCCATCATCAGCTCTCCACTCAAGTACGTTTTACATAAAAGTTTCACCATTAGGCTATTAGTGAAAAACAACATAACTTTAACAATACAGAATTAAAAAAAACGATTTTAGAGTTCTGTATTAAATAACTTTTCAAGTTATTTGCGATTAGAAACTTAACTTTTGAATAATTGAATGAATAGTGTGATCACTTGGTTTACTTTATGAAATCTTCAGATGAACCAGATGAGTATACAGACTGCTTGATAAACTGAAGCATCAATGGTGCTGATGTGCCTGTGTAGTGGTCAAAGTTTCTGTATAAGGATGGATGGGCTCATCTGTAATCAAATAGATTATTATTAGAAAGTCATTAGATAGGATCTTATGTCATTGCTGTAGTTATATAGCAGAACAAATCCTTGCTTCTTTGTATGTACAATAGTTCTAACAAGACAGGTTCATATTAGGAGGGGGTGGGTGCACCCCTACGGTTACAACATTGGACACCGTTGTTGGAACTCTTTCTTCCCATACAACTCCCCGTACCCCCATATAAAGTTGGGGTCCCGCAAAATGTTCTCAACATTGTATGGGTTGTTCAAACTAATTGTGACCAAGATTGTAGACCCAGCTCTAAAACATGGCATTTTTTTTTTTTTTTTTAATAATTATTATTTTTGTTGTGAAAATTTAAAATGGCTTTAATTCATTCATTGCTTAAAGGGAAGGTAACCCAATAACAAATATTACAAAAAGTTGTTAACAATAAGTTTTTGCTCCGGGTTATTTATGAACAAATTCTGAATACATTTTCTCAAGACTTAGATTTGGTTGCTATCTTGATTCAAAGAAAGAAAGCATGGAAGCAGTTTTGTCAACATTACCATTGATGTACCTTCCCCTTAAGAAATTAATTTTTAAGAAACACTTTACAATAACTCTGTCTGGACTTACATCATACACAGATGTAACAGTCGTTCTTCATATCCGTTGTTTTGTCAGAGTGTTGTCTGTCAATACTTAGGAGAGAACGTTTTGGATAGAGCAGGATCAATGTGAATGTGTGACATCTGAGGGTTCTTGCATGCAATTTGGAGGGTGACTGGAATCCACAGCTGCAAGGATCCCAGTCCCCACGGGGTGACATTAGGTTGTTTGGAAGGTGGGAGCCATGCAGTGGGTACGCCAAGTTTGGAGGCTGACGACCGAATAATAATAATAATAATAATAATGTATAGATTTATATAGCGCACGTATCCACCAACTAAGTGGCGCTCAAGGCGCATTATATTATTATCCCTGCTCATAAGGCTCATAAATCATTCCTGAAACCATCTCAGCTCCCTGGGGAGTATACAGCTCAATTGCTGCCATTTCTAGCGCATAGAGAGCAAACCATCTCTGCCTTCACAGGTACCCATTTAACCCCTGGGTGGAGAGAAGCAATTATGGTTAAGTGTCTTGCTCAAGGACACAGGTGTCACGGCTAGGGGCTCGAACCCACACTCTGCTGCTGGCAACACCAGAACTTGAGTTCAGTGCGCTAGACCGCTCGGCCACGACAATCCACTTTACGTGCATTATACAACACACGGGACCTACGGCTTTACGTCCCATCCGAAGGACGAAGCAATTATGGTTAAGTACCTTGCTCAAGGATACAAGTGTCACGACCGGGGCTCGAACCCACACCCTGCTGCTGGCAACACCAGAACTTGAGTTCGGTGCGCTAGACCGCTCGGCCACGATAGGACCACGATAGGATCACGATAGGATCACGATAGGATCACGATAGGATGCATTCAATGTGTGCTCCAATGGTGGCGTCAGCCAGTGGTCTTGTTCGGAGATAGGCGTGGGTTCAACCATGCAGCTCATGTTACCACAGAGGTGATGTGATGTACATCTTGTTTGGGAGTGACTGTTGGTTGATACATTGGCTTCATACGATGCCTGAAAGCTGTAGGGGTGATATCAAGGGGTCCTGGGTTCCACCAGCTCGTGCAAACACTGGGTGACATCTTTGGGTCAGTTAGAGGGTGACTACGATGGGTCTTATGAGTTCCTTAGCTCTCCCATCCCTGTTGAAATAATTGAGATCATATAAATATTTATCTAAATCAAAACAAATCACATAAACTTTGCAATCTAAAACTGACCCATTAATTCATGAATGATGAGTAGATTTGCAATTTGTTCATAACTTTGTTTTATGAATCTTTTAGCTCGGGATTTGGATTTGAAATTAAAAAAATTAGGTTGCAAAACAAACAACTATCATACTATCGAATAAAATTATACGTTGCCCTCGGCAACTGGTCAATCATTAATTAATTTCGCACACTGCTGATCTACATATCAAGTTAATTATTGGTCAGACTTTGTGTGTTTTCACCAATACATGACCATCAAACATAATTGTCAAGTTTACATCCAGTCGTCTGTACATGTACATAAGGACATTGGGAATTTGTATTAAGTACAGTACCGTATGTTTGTAACTGCATATTGCGATAATGAGCGTTCTGTGCTATCCCCAACACTAATTAGACTTGGTATATTGGCTTGACATATATATATATATATATATATATATATATATATATATATATATATTATATGTATATATCAAACCAATATACATGTACGTTCCAGAATACACCAAAATCAATGGACATGCATATAAACAGTCACTCAGTTGTTGGAATTTCATGGAAATGGTACAATGGAGAAAAAACATACATACATGTGTATCCATGACCAGGGCCATAGCCAAAGAGGGGGTGTGGGGGTGTTAACCGCACTCACAATATTTTTGTCTTAGTCGTCATTTAGAACCTCAGTCGGCCAATAAAACACCAAATGTTTGGTTTTGTTTATATTCATTCATTATTTTTATTGATTGATTGATTTAATTTTGCCCTACACCGACGTGTGTATAGCACTGTATACTCAGTGCTTTCCGAGTGTCTGTGAAAAAACTTCACAGGCGACTCGGGCAGGATTCGAACCCACGACCTCCTACTTACTAGTGCAGAAGTCTTAACCTCTCGACCACCGAGCTTGCCCGATGACAATTGGCCGGCTAGAATCCCATATAGCAGCGGGTTCTGCGATATACATTATATAGGTTGGTGAAATTCTTGCGTCGGGAGATAAACGTCGGTGTAGGGCAAAATTAAATCAATTGTTTATCTCCCGACGCAAGAATTTCACCAACCTATATATTTATTTATTTAAAAAAATTAGGGGGGGGGGGTGTCAGAATTACTGCCACCTACACTCCCAGGTTATCTTGAATGTGTTCAATTTTTTGAAAACATTAAACTTTTCAGCATCCCCTCCCATTAAATTTCTGTATCCACCACCGAGGTCATTCTGCAAATTAGCTTGGACCCCCCAAAGATGATGCCTTGACTACAGCTCTAACCACGACACGGTGCAAAGTCCAAATAAAGCAACCTGTGGCGTTTGATGGATTTGGTACACATTGCATCATGCTTAATTAGCAGTTCTTTTTAATTAATGTACATTATTGAATCAGTACCAACATCAAGCAAAACCAGTGGGTTGATTTTGATGGAATTTGGGGTTGTAAGGGCTCCACGTATCAGAAGATTTTGGTAAATCTACGAATATCTATACTTAATTATGTAGACACAAAGGCCTTGAATGTGATTTTTCCCAGTTCTCTGTAATAAAACAAATTCTGAAGAATTTAAATTGACGTCAGGGGATGAAAAGAATTTCGTTGAATGATGAAAATAACATTGACTGTATGTTGCTGATAATGTATTCTGAAACAAACACATTTTTTCAGGCTGTAAAAAATAGTAAGCTTTCTCCAATTAGTGGAAATATAATAAGAAATATAAAACACAAATCTAAAGAGAGAATATTTAGAATTCAGCAAATTTTTAAGGGTTTCACTTTACTCGGGCCCTTTGTTATAAAATACCATCTTCCGACGTTCTATAAAAATATACATAATTACTCTTATGTTGATCAGCATGAATGATTCATACTCATAGTGCTTTTACTGGAAGATACCTACTGTTTGTTAAACGTGTTTATTAAAATGACTTTTATTTATTGTCTGTTTCTATGGAGATGGTTATAACCTTTATCAAAAATATTATTTAATCTAGACGCCAGCATTCAGCAGACCGTGTATGGACGTAATTGTTTTTATTATTGTAATGTGATACTGTAAACAATCAAGGTGAAGTGAGGAATTTATTAATAATTTGTTTATCCTTGGACTATTGAAGAGAGTAAGGTATCAAAAAAGAAAGGTTATGCACATCTTCCAATTTGCATTGGAAGTGCATGACCTCGAATTCTTTTTGGTCAATTGTGCCCTCGGTTGTCAAAACAAGACCCGTTGTCAAGTGATGACGTTCGAGCCTTTTAAAAGGTTGTAGTCCGTATGCGGCGCGCGTGCAAGCGCAAGCCTTTTAAAAGGCTTGCCGTCCAGAAAGGGATACACGTATACGCGTATACAGGCTGATGCTTTACCAACAGATCAGAGCAGAGAGCTATACTTATACCAATAAACAGCTAAGACATCATTTGACAGCCTGTAAATAATTATGTAAAGATGTTGTCTAATAAGATGTTTATATTTCATCTGGTTGGTCTGTCTCTGATTCTAAAATACGCTGCTGGCAATGGGCAGTGTGTAGCCTCCATTGGAGGAAGGTGTCCTCTTGCTTGGAGCCAGTGGAGAGACAGATGTTACAAAGTCACCACAGAGAAGCTAACATGGTCTGAGGCAAAACAGGAGTGCATCAAGATGGGCGGGGTCATGACCTTCCCCAAGTCAGATGAAGAAATATATTTCATCCTGGCCTTGAGCATGCAGCCGGAGATTTGGATTGACTGCAATGATCTTCACACTGAAGGTACATGTAAACAATTGTGCAGTAATGTATACAGATACAAAGATTTGTTTCTTTGGGAATACTGTGTAAAGTCCTCAATGACATCGTTGCCTGCACCATGAAGTGACATTGTCGAAGAAAAATTGTTGTACCAAAAGGGGGCGTACATTTCGTCACTGGTCCCACAAAGTGACACAAAGTGTAAAAAGTGTATTTATTTGTTTACATATTTTGGCGATATTCATCAGAAGCTGCAATGTCACAACATTTTCAAGGTGGAAGTGTGCTATTTTCTTAATTTGACTAATTAGGAAAAACTAAACTTGTGAGAAGTGAAGATTTGCGTTTTCATGAACTGACATTAAGTCAATTCACCGTAGACAATACACTGTGAACACTGCAGCCGACAGCATATTTTCACAAAGTGACACAAACCTTACATAGTAAATACATAACCGCGTGAAAACGCAAACCACGTTTTTTGTACAGTTTTCGTTTTCATGAACTAACACAAACATTATAGTGTTTTCAGCGGTAAATTGCTTAGTAATTAAAAATGTCAGAGAGTCCAAAACAACATTTTTCCATAATTTGAAAGTTCTATAGAGACCGCAAAGTGACAACTATTCAAAAATATAAATTTTTGTTTCAAAAAGAGACTTCAAACTTCAAACGCTGTTTTCTTCATATATGTAAATTTTGTCTAGTGGGCTCACTTCGTGAGACCAGTGACGATTTATATGCCAAAGTGAAGAACATGTCAACAGTATGTGCAATCAGGTTTCCATCTAGTCAGACCTTCAAATCTAATGTTCATTATCATTTGCTTGAACCCTCCCAGTGGCATAGCCGGTGGGGGGGGGGGGGGGGGGGTGGGGCAGGGGGAAGTGCCCCCCCATAGAAATTTTCAGGGATAAAATGGGGACGGCACTAAGAAGGCTGGCTACGCGCCTGAAGCCTCCTACTCTCACTCTAACACTAAACCCTTTGTCTGTCAGTTTTTGAAAGGTGCAATAACTGTGTCATAACCATTACTTCGTTCAGTATAGTATGCATTCATACACAACAAAGTTTACCGGGGTATGATTTGACAAAAATAAAAAATTCCTAAAAAGTGGTTTAATAGCGGGCCTGGGTCTCTCTTTAGTCTCGAGGACAAAGCCCTCTGAACCTCCTGGATGTTTAATTTTGGAGGATTTACAGACTCTCCACATCCCCACAAACAAGAAACTAGAGGTTTGGACACAATACAGGCTACTTGATTTACAGACTCTCCACATCCACACAAACAAGAAACTAGAGGTTGGGACACAATGCAGGCTATTTCTTTCTTTCCTTGGTGGCTACTTCTCTTCGTTCAAGAAAATTTTGAGGCAAAGGGAGATTTGTAAAAAATCCTGAAATCAGGAAAAATCATATATTTTGTTGATCTTTGATTTCAGTTTTCTGTCTTTTCCTGGCATCAGTTTATTTGCTTTGATATTCTAGGTACATGGGTGTGTATGGAAGGTGGTACCGGTACTGTAGTGGACAAGGAGTTCAGTGAGAGTTGGCATTACAGTGAGCCTAACGGTGGCGTTAATGAAAACTGCATGGAGGTATATGGTTCACCTGGTAAATGGAACGACCTGCCATGTGATTATCTGAGAATCGCAATTTGTAAAAAGGCTAAACAACCAATGTTGCACTTTTAAACTATGAATAACCCCGACGAATACAAGTGCCTTGGTCATTTATCACAGGACCGTTAACTTGAAATGAAGATGTTACACATTACTTTTGACAGCAGATTCCAGCAGATTGGGTGCCATTCACCCTGTGTACCAATTTGTAGCAAAATATCTTCTCCCATATTATTTGTTTTATGTTCATTTTGATTCAAAGAGCATACTCATAGAATCAGTTTTCTCAACATAACCAATGTTGAATCTTTCCTTTAATTTGCACCAAAAATGTATAAACTTATGAACACATTAATAATTTAAACAAAATGATTTTCTGTCATTCGTTGGAATGAATATATAGGCCTATAGACAGGCTGTACGCATCTTCACTTCTTTGTCGTTATAAAACATGAAATAATCTGAAACTAATTCACAGGTTGGTTTTTATGCGTATATTTTGATTCTTGTACCATATGGATGCATTTACAGACATTTACCAAAAGTGAATACAGACATCTTTAATTCATCAAACTGCATTTGAGATAATACAGTGTTCCTAAAGGAACCAACAGGAACTGGGGTGATAGGTCTTTTTCTGTCGCGGCTCCGAGACTCTGGAATCATCTTCCAACTAAACTCAAATCTTGTCATAGTAACTAGATTTAAGTCGCTGCTTAAAACTCATCTTATGTCACAATTCTTCAAAGATGATGTATATTTGTAATTGTATTGTAGGTACATGTATCTCAGTACATAATTTTTTTCTCCTATGCTATCATATTGTTTGTATTCATGGTTTTTCTTTGTTTCCGCGCCTTGAGCGCCCAGTAGGGTGGATATGTGCGCGCTACAAATCTTTATTATTATTATTAACCTGGGGCCAATTTCACAGAGCTGCTTATTAGCAGATAAAATTGCTTACCAGAACAATTTGCTTAGCGGATTTCTGTGGTTACCAGCAAAACTTTCGTACAAAATTTATGCATTATGACTGGTACATAGTTTATTGCTTAGCAGAAATATTTGCTTAGCAAAATTCTCTACTTAGCAGCTCTATGACATTGGGCCCAGGCTAAGGTAATTTAACAATGGCATCAAATGCTTGTCATGCAGTTTTTTTAAACACTGGACAAAGACCAGTGGGGCTTAATGATCAACAACAAGAGAACCATATTCAACCAAGGGAACCACTGGAAGCTTTATGAATAATTAAAGCAGGCCTCCAGGTGACTAAATATAGGTTTTTTAAATAGGTTTTTAAAGCAAAATATAGGTTATTATAGGTTTACCAAATGCCAAATACAGGCTTTTATAGGTTATTTCCCGTGATTGTGCAGTGTTAAGTAACAAGTTTGTGGTAAATTGCCTACCTTCGGAGTAATTTTTGCAACAAAGTACATTACCCCATACCCTGTCTGGCAGAAAATCTAAGAGCGGTACATACAGTTTAGCTACTGTTTTGGCTTTATCTCTTTATACTTCAATTTTTTCTTCAAAGCTTGAAAATGTGTTGCAGGAGATTAAAAATATAGGTTTTTTGGGGAAATAAAGGTTCTCATTCAGTTATTAACGTTTCTAGAGTTCCTTTGAATACGGCCGTAGTGATTGTATGGAAGCGCACGTGTGAACTGAACACGGTACTATTGTGTACAGGGGGGTGGCTCAATTGCTCAATGTTCCAACCCCCAAACTCAGGAGAAGAAAAAATAAACACGTGCGAAGCTAAAAAAAAACTTAAAAAAAAAAAAAACTGGGCGGTTGTTGCGTGTTTTCCATTTAGGGAATTTCGCCCGTAGTTAATTCATCAGCAGAAAAATATTGCATGCATATTATTTAATTTTGAAAATTAACAAAATGAGCATTCATTTATATATGTAGTGGTGAGATTTAGAATCATTTCGGCACACACTATGATTGCACTTTCAACCAAGGTGAGCCACTCATTTTCTTAACAAATTTTTAATAATCAAAATCAAACTTGGTCATACTACAAAGTAACATTACACTCGGCGAAATTCACTTTGAAAAGCACCCGAACATGTCGCAGTCGGTCTTTTGTTTTCGTGATATTGCCTCTGTTTTAGTGATCGATATAATAATGTAAACAAAAAATAAAATAGACGGAGGACTAACTTTGATGAATGACTGCAATTTGGCCTGGAAGAAAGAAACACGTGATTTTTTTACCACCTGTGGCTCAATTTCTGGACACTAAAGATTATTATTTCTGGTAAAATTTGGACATTCATATTATAAACCAAACGACAGTAAAGCCTTGAAAAACAACACATTTACCTATGCACACTACATACTGTAATTTTAAGCATTTTAAAATTTGCTACACAAAATTCACAGATTGCTATACAAAAACATGATTTTGCTATGCAAATTCATTTTTTGCATCGCAGTTTTGCTATGCAAAATTTTTGAACGAAATCGTTCCCTGGTCATGGTCGTTCATTAGGGAAACGAGCCCAGTCTAATGTCACGGTCGCCAACCGGGGGTTCGAGGTGTGATATATGTTGCAGTCCTCCCAGCTTGGGGGTATCCACAAGTTAACAAGATAAACTTCTCTTTTCATACCTTTGTAATTGATCGGGTCACTGAGTGGTCAACTTCCGGCCGTGTATACAAGAGTTAATGACTTGCGCGCAGGCGCGATTACGGTTGTGCGTGACAACGTAAAAGTGTGTAAGTTTTACTTATGAAGTTATGTTATAAAAAAATATTTTACATTTGTGTAGTAGAATTTTACTATGAAAGTGTATAAAAGACATGAGTTAATGTCAAGTCCCCCACGAGGCGCTGTGTCTCATTCAACGTCAAATTCAAGATGGAGAACACGAAGGTGAATGTCACAGCAGTGGGAGTATTGTCAAAAATTTATATTTTGCAAACAAATTTAATTACACCCGGCGAATATTTTGAGAAACGTTGATGATTGAACACGTCGCAAATTAACTGACAACAATTTTTGGGTTACGTTCGCGTTTTTGCCGTCTTGTTTCTTGTCAAGAATATTACGTCAAGTTTCTGGTTAGGTTCGCGAAAACGCGCCCCAGATAAATAACTACACTAGTGAGTTTATGCAGCCTTTGGCTAAACACAGTTTCGGTGTTTAAATGCATCGTCATTATCAGCTACTCGTACAATAATAGCATCATTTGGACCTACAACACATGTTTAAACAAAAAAACTACAACAAACAAGCTCCTGACAACAGCTCCAAACTACCGGCAGATATTGACAGAACCACCAACAGATCAACTCAAAAGCATCCCCCATGGCACAGAGGGGAAAGGATGTCGAACCCACTCAACCGCCAATTGTGCGCAATGTCTACTACAAGCGTGTTTTTTGCAGACGACAAAATGGCTAACATCTCACTGGATGTGCATACATTTATTTCACAAAATCTCCCAAAATGTCATTTCCAATCCCTACACTTTTCGCTCCTTAAGTGTGTCTTCTATCATCTTTTAAAGGAAAATCTGTGAGATAGGTGAGATATATCATGGAGGATGAAAATAATGTATTTTCGTGATTTTCAGAGTCGTCTTAATCGTGTGAGCACGCTGTCCTGTGACGCCATTTTGAAATAACCGCACACAAACCATTTGGTCACGTTTGTCACCGAAATGTATGAAACACAAAAAAGGCCACTGCATGCTTAAAATGACCTATCAGTAAATTCAAGTTTTTATTAATAATAATAATAATGTGTGGACTTATATAGCGCACGTATCCACCAACTAAGTGGTGCTCAAGGCGCATTATATCATTACCCCTGCTCATAAGGCTCATAAATCATTCCTGAAACCATCTCAGCTCCCTGGGGAGTATACAGCTCAATTGCTGCCATTACAGCGCATATAGGGCTAATCAACCAACTCTGCCCTCACAGGTACCCATTTAACCCCTGGGTGGAGAGAAGCAATTATGGTTAAGTGTCTTGCTCAAGGACACAAGTGTCACGGCCGGGATTCGAACCCACATTCTGCTGCTAACACCAGAACTTGAGTCCGGTAAGCTAGACCGCTCGGCCAAAACTTTTATCAAAGAATAAGTTACACATCTGTACGTAAGTGTTGAAAGTCATTTACTTACTTTCTACAAGGAAAATAAAAGTGAAGTAGGCTTACTCCCCCCAAAAAGTCTCCAGTTTCTTGTCATCGGTCGGCTTTAAAATTGGTGTGGTGACGCCTTTTTCTTTGGGGGGATACGTGATACATTGTATACGCGGGGACCACATTTCCCATATACAAAATACGGTGGCTAAGAGAAGCCACACACTGGGCAGAATTATAATATATTCAGCAATTTTGGCTGCAATTGGACATCGTTTCATAGCAAAAAAAGAAAAGAAATAAAATTAAAAATGCCGAAGCACGGGTCTGAAGCGACGCGCGCGGAGACCAGAAACCGAGACTTCTTTATTTTGTTGCCTTACTGGTTAGCCGGAAAATGTTCATCCGGTAAATATTTTGATTGAAGTCACAGAACAAACCCCTCCCCTCCCGTCCTAAGGGTAAAAATGGGGTCAAATATTTCACACTGGGGTAATTTTGTTTTCATTATAAAAAAAGAATATAAAAAATAAATTGCGTAGACCTACATAATTATTTTTGTTGTGTCCTTTTTCTATTGTTTTTGTTAATATTGCTTGTCGCCATACAGCCCTGATAGGCCATTAGATAAACTGAAGTTCTGGATAGACTACTGAAAATTTATGGTGGTTTTCCATGATAGGCCTGCAATAATATAAGAAAAACATTCATGCTGATCTCGAAAAACATGACCACGGTTTTGATTATGATTACTAATCAATCATCCTTTGAAATATTTACAAAATAAACGTCTGTCATCCGAAGACGTGAATATTTTTGATTTATGGATTTGACACACAAGTATGATGTTTTCCACAAAAAACTGATCGATATGCTTTAATTTATTCTTTATCTGGGTCAAGAAGTACAAGCTCTTAACCCTTCATGGACTCTTAACCCTTCATAAAACCAACTTTGAAATTTTGGCCAAAACCCGTAATTTAGATTTTGGGTTTCAGTGTATTATTACTTTTTAAAAATCCAATTCACACAAGTTATTTTTATTATACATTATTTTAATCCCATCCCCTCTCAAAGTCAATACTTTCGTTTCCATCCCCATAAAACTCTTTGACCCCGTCTGCTCTTTAAAGAGAACATTAAATTGCTTTCATTTTTATTGTGATTCTGCCACAATAAAGTAGCTCATACCTGTATGAATGAACTTTCCAATAGTTTATGGGATCAAAATTATGGACGGAAAGAGGAAGGTATAATATTGGTAGTTACCAGATTATCAAATTAATTAATTGTTACCAAATACTTCCTTAGTGTAAAAATACAGGTATCAATCGTCCTGTGAAATTGTGTTAGTGAAGAGCCTCAAATTTACAAAACAAAACGGCAATTTTTTGTAAAAACGAAAAAAAAAACTAAATAAATAAAAAAAAAACATTCGTTATTGTTTTCTCAAAAACGTGATGTGATGAAAATTTTACAGGTAAGTCGTATGATATATATTTGTTAACTTAAAGGGTTGAAATGAACATTTGTTTCCAGTTACCAATATTGTACCTTGCCTTTAAAATACAATAATACATTGGCATGTTATGTGCATGTATGTAGAATAATGTTTATATACAATTAATAGTGAAACAAATCCAAAAAGGCATATATTTACAAACCAAACTAGAAAATTACTTTGTATAGAACTGTAATCATTTATATGGAAATAAACATTTTGGATGGATAATGTTCATATACAAGACAATAATAGCAATTATATGTCTTGGTATTTATATTTACACATTTCTTAGAAAGCAGAAATCAAATATACATTCAAACCAAACTATATATAATTAAAAGTAACATGTAGTCTTCATTTGTACAGATAAGTGTGTTTCCCTATAAAGGGCACACTAGGTAAGGCTCATGGATTGTTTTTAAGAAATCATAACACCAATCCCAGAGTTGTAGTCCAAGCACCATGTCTAAGACCCAAGACCTGCATGTTAACACTGAACGATACTTGCTTGTACAGTATGCTGTTCCTAATGTTAAATTTGCACATCTGACACCAATCTAAAATCTTTGATTTTATTCTCTAAACTCCTTCTTGCAACCAGACCACGGCACATGTCTTCTATTAAGGATTATGTGATGTTTGTTATCATCGCCCTACCCCCCTCTCTTTATAAATTTTAAAGGGTCCTTGTTTTTTATGAAGGGGTCAAAGGTCAATAGGTCAATCCTTATCTTCCTTTGGTGGGTGATGCCAAGGTGTCATGTGAGCTCCTGCTATCTATGTCTCCATCCTTAGACTCTACACCAGCCGCCACCGCTGCTGCTAGCTCCTTGGCCTTCATCTCCGCTGCCAGCCGTTCTGCCTCACGTGCAGCTTCGTAAGCTAATATTCTCAATTCTCGCTGCTTCTGGGCTTGGATGACTGCAGCCTGAAAAAAGGACCAAGACAATTTTTTTTTTCAGATTTCAGAAGATTGTTTCCAGAAAAGCTAAGACTTTACTGATCTGAAAACTTTCAAAGGTAATTTAAAAAAAAAAAATTCTGGGTTATTCCCATGAAATGTTCACAGACATGAAGACATTTGAACCAAAGGTGTACAATGAATATGAATAATCTGCATGCATGTACAACATTGAAATTTAGTAACAAACGTTCAGTTAAACACTAGATGTTTAAAGAAAACCTATAAACATATAGCCCAAATAAGTACTCTATATCTCTGTGTACACCAAAACGGAGTCCTAACAGCAGGTCAGTCACCGCACAAAAAAAGTCTTTTGTGACATTGTTTAAAGACCATACAAAATGGTAAATATTTTCAACCCTATTTTAAAAAGAAGGAATAACCAAAAATAAGACTTCCATTATTTTTTTCTTTAACCCTTCAAAAAACCGATGAAAATGTACTTCGCCACTACCGTGAACGACAGGCCCAAAACAAAAGCCGTCTGGGATATTTTCACCAAGCCCTATTTGATGACGTACATTTACGAGAGGGCGAACGTTATAACTGTTTACTGCGGTACGTTTTGTATACAAAGCATATTACATCACGTACAGCTGCAAAAATAAGTTTACCAACTACGACTTCCGAAAGTGTTTTTGAAGAAGTTTCCAAAAGCAGTACTGACCAATTGTGTTGTTCATCATCGTCATTTGATGGAGATGCCAAAGTTGGTGAAATCAGTGACATAGAATCGTATTAATATAAGCCCGGAATGGACGAAATCCAGGCGAAAATAGCAAAGCCGAAGGAAGGTCTCGAGTCCAGCATTTAAAGCGCACATAATGGTACCCTATTTTTCTTGCTTTTTACAAATATTCTAAGAGCAACCGAAATTTTGAATGTCCAGTGTTTGATTCGTTGAATTTTATTATCAGGAAAGTTAATCTCACTGCAAAATGTGTCCAAATTGTTCTTGTTTTGTGCCGATAAAAAATAATCCTTTGGTGATCTTGCCGGTGCTGTCAATCAGACTAATAGTTTGACAATGACCCGTCCCACATATGTATACGTATGTCCACACTGCACTGGAAACATAGTTAAGTGCAGGGACGCACAGTTATATGTCAAGGGGAATCCCATACACACATGTACATGTACAGCCACAGACAACGTGGGTTTCCTTTAACCAGTTCGCACCGGGAATAAAAAAGTTTTTCCGAACCCCGTGGCAGGTTTATTTTTACCACACAAACACGACCAATGGTGCTCACCAGAGCGTGACCGGGGAGACCGCGTCTTCCACCGTATGCTTATGGCTCGTTGCCACGTCGACCGGGAATCTATACAAATATTCCTGAGAATCCTGTGGCGTGTTTAGACGCTCTCCGATCCGCTGTCCAAAAAAAAATTGCGTGTATACACGGCCTCCGACGCGAACTGGTTAAGTGCAGGGACGCACAGTTATATGTCAAGGGGAATCCCATACACACATGTACATGTACAGCCACAGACAACATGGGTTTCCTTTAACACACCTCTTTTTCTGTTTGGAGAATTTTTCTTGTCTCTGTCAGTTCTTTCATGTGCTCATAAGCTCGGAAGAGTTTGCGGATGAAGAAGATATGAATCTGATGGGTCCAGAAGTTAAACTCCCTTGTATCCTCATCCATGTCTTCCTCAGGTTCTTCTATTATCAACAAATAAAATCATAAAATTAAAATAAAAATTTAAGTGATTAACCAGTTCGCGTCGGGAATAAAAAAGTTTTTCTGGGCCCTTGTGCGGGTTTCTTTTTCCCACACAAACACGTTAATGGAAGCTTCCACAGCGCGTGGCCACGTCTACCGAGCATGTCACTGTACGCTCGGCTCGTTGCCATGTCAACCGAGCATGCATACAAATTCCCGAGTTTCCTATGGCGTGTTTAGACGCTCTCCGATCCGCGGTGCAAAAGAAAATTACGTGTATACACGGCCTCCGACGCGAACTGGTTGAAGACAAATTTACGGGAATGAGATCTGAACCTGTGACCTCCCCTTTTGTGATTTGTTTAAAAACAAAAAATGGTTATCCTAGTCTTGACCAGCCATGAGCATCTAAAGAGTCAATTTCTAACCTTCTGTTTCTTCATTCTGTTCAGCTCCCATGGACAACATGGATTGGAGAAGGTGTGCTCGTTGTGTATCATCACCACCAATCGAGGGCGCTCTTGGTGCACTGTGTGATGAAGCACCCACGCCAGATGTGTCTACAGTAATAACGATGCATATAAAACTAACACTTAGCAAAGCTGTTGAGACCACCAGCCCTCATTTCTTGCCGAGGGTTTGACCCCAAATCTAATTCCAACCTCTCATTCTCAAGGTCAACCCTTCAATGTTCCATGCGACAAAGCTGGAAATTTCTATCAAATCTGGAAAATATTTGGCTATTTCTCACCATAGCAGGGCTTGAAAAACCCATCGGACCACTGGACGGAGGCCAGTGATTTAATTGTTTTGTTGTTATGAGAAACAGTGCTCTAAACTGCCACAAGAGGGCAGCATACAGGGGGACAACTATTTTGTTATGAACAAATATAGACTTGTGCTGGACCCTGTCCTTTGTATTTTAGAATTAAGACTTAAAAGCTCTAGTTTTGACATGGAATGCACAGCTGGAATGCGCAGCTGGAATGCGCAGCTGGAATGCGCAGCTGGAATGCGCAGCTGGAATGCGCAGCTGGAATGCGCAGCTGGAATGCGCAGCTGGAATGCAGTATTTTGCTATGGGGTAAAGTTGTTTTGTTCAAAATTCAAAATAGTAATTCAAGCAGATCAATCAACAGTCATAATTGACAAGAGGCTAGTGTACAAATTGATTTCTCACCTGATTTCAGAGTCTTAGGATCCATGTTTGCATTACTTGTTTCAGGGCCAATATCTGTATGTTGACTGCCTGTTGCTATAGAGCCTTGCAGCTATCAAAAACAACAGAAATATGACATAAAACACAATAAAGGGGGCCACTTTCCTACCGTCACGTTAGCAGTTTTTCTTATGGTTGTAATTTGTGTTTTTAATATCTGAAACCATCCAAAGAGTTTCAACATTTGAATAGGCATGCATGTTTATCCTAAAGATAATTTGAGTTGATTTTTACTATTATTTTTTTAATTACCCTAAAATTTCCATCAAAAAATGGACGGAAAAGTGAGGTAACTTTTTCCGTCCAATTTTTATGGAAATTCGAGGGTAAAATAATAAATAAAAAAATAAAAAAATAAAATAAATCAACTCAAATTAGTTCTAGTATAAGCCTGCATGTCCATTCACATGTTGAAACACTTTTTGGTCGGTTTCGGGTACTTAAAAATAAATAACAACCATTGGAAAAACTGCTAACGTGACGGATGCAAAGTGGCCCCCTTTATTGTGTTTTATGTCATATGCACTTAGAGGTTATTACCTGATTACCAAATTATCAGAGTTGTATTAAAATCTTACATGGTGTAAAATTGGAAATATGTATCAATCTTCATGATATACTACTCAAAACAATTTAGGGAACACCGGATTTTTAACATCAAATAGGTTTGAAATGTTCCATGAACCGGGATTTTCATTTGCAACCCCCTCTCTCTTTCAGTAGTCATGTCATGAAATGTGTAATCACTACATGCATCCTTTATCATCTGTTTCATTGTGCAGTTGTTTCTCATCAATTCTGTGAAACATTGTGTTTATCTGAAATAAATGATCTTGCTTTAACTGAGATTATTCCGGTGTTCCCTAAATTGTTTTGAGTAGTATATATATTACTCTGCCTGAAGTGCTTCCGTCTTACAGAAAACTGAATTGTTTTGGTGAATTATAACCCTCCTACTATAGCTGCACTTTAGTGGGAAGTTGCTGTAGAGGTCAAAACCAGTCAACTGCCTGTTTTGATTGTTGACCCAAATGCGCACACAGGGGCATTTTTGACTGGTTTTTACTGTCATTTTGACCACCCTGAACAATACCAGACAATGCTTTCACCAGTCAAAAACAGTCAACTCATTTTGACAAATGTACTTACTACATGTAAGTGCACTAGATATATGTTGAAATTGAACATACCTCAACCTTTGTAGCGGAAAACTCCAATCCCGACCCTTTGTTAGTGACATCTGTTGAGGAGATGACCCTAGGCCCAGGCGACATGGATTCCGATGTAGCTCCTGTATGGTGTGGGGAACCAGGTCCGTTGGTTCCCTGCTCCTCGCTGTCATCAAGTGGCTGTGAACAATCATGAAACAGGAATCAAGAAAAACTGACAACCCACTCCATGTGCAACCTTTAACGGTTGAGGGAACAGTAAACCTTATTAGAAGCCTACAGGAAGTCTCCCAAAATGTATGTCAGAAACATGTTTTTGGTGTCCTGCCAATTAAAAGTGTCCCTGTTTTACCTGGCTAGCCCTTGAGGCTGAGGCTGCTGTGGTTCCACTGAAGCTGCTGTGAGTGTGAGATATCACTGTGCTGGGTCTAGGGGTGGTTGGATCCTTCACAATGTCTTCAGTTACATAGATCATAGCACAGCCGATCAACGCCTCAAAGAACTCCAGAAAGGTCATCTGAGATAAACATGGTAATGGAATGAAAAGAAAAAATACTGAAAATGGGTAGCTGGCCTGGGTCTCCCTTTGGTCTGGACGACAAAGCCCCCTGAACCTCCTGGATGTTTAAATTTGGAGGATTTACAGACTGTCCACATCCCTACCAACAAGAAACTAGAGGTTTGGACACAATACAGGCTACTTCTTTCTTTCCTTGGTGACGAATTCTCTTCTTTCAAGAAATTTTTTAGGCAAAGGGAGATTTGTAAAAAATCCTGAGAAATCACAGGCCTGGTATAGTGAATACAACATTCTTACAACCAAGCCAATAAAACTCTTTCTCTCCATTCAACTTTCATTTAGAATTTGATCTTTTTACCTCAAGTTCTAGATTGCAGTCATGTGCATCGTACGCCCCCGGATCATCGGCTGCAAGCACTTCTAAGATCCGTTTGGGAGTCAAGTTGTCATTGATGAGGCGGTAATCCTTGAGCATGTAGAGGAACTCTCTCATCTTGAGGGTTGGCTCATAAGGAACGCGCTGGTAAAAGTTTAAAATGAAAAATGTTTAAAGGGGGTGTACACCATTTTTAATTACCTGAAAAGAAATTGAGGTACATGGTACATGTATCAAACATCTTAAGAAGTTACTCCATCTGACATGTCATTTTCAAGAAAATATTAACAATTTATTCAAATCTGATCCATTTCCACATCAGAATGAATACAAATAAGCTTAAAGTATTTTCTCCCTAATGATACAACAAAATTAGCTGAAACAGGTTGGTTTCTGTAAATATCTCTTGGCTCATTAACATTCACAGGTTGGTTTCTGTACGTATCTCTTGGCTCATTAACATTCACAGGTTGGTTTCTGTATGTATCTCTTGGCTCATTAACATTCACAGGTTGGTTTCTGTACGTATCTCTTGGCTTATTAACATTCACAGGTTGGTTTCTGTAAGTATCTCTTGGCTCATTTAAAATATGGATTCATTCACAGACATTTTACCAAAGGTCTGATAGTCTGCTTTTAAGGGAAAATATGTAGGCATGGTAGATATCAGAAATCTGACAACATTATCTAAGTTCAGAGGCCTATCCCTAAAATAAAAAATAAATTGTTTGCAATGCTGGAGTCTTGCTTGGTTTGGCAGTTGGTGCTTATCAAGACCACATAAGGGAAAGTGAGCAGTGTGACTTGAGGGAATGAAACTTACCAAAGACTTGACTTATGACTCAACTACAATTGACTTATGACTTGAGTTTAGTTGATTAAAAATTACTTTCGACTTGACTTTCTTTAGAATGACTTGTGACTTGAGTGATAAATTACTTGTGACTTGACTTGACTTTAATATAAATTACTATGAATTTGACTTGGTTAAACATTACTTGACTTGACTAAAAGTTACTTCAGACTTGACTTTACTTGATTAAAAATGACTCATGGCTTGACTTATAAATGACTTAGTTAAAACTCTTGACAACCTCTATCAAAAAAAAAGAAGACAGATACCTTGTTTGTGGAGCAGACTGAGCAGTATATTTCCCAGCATCGATCCATGTACCCCAATGCATTCACAGCCCTTCTGGGTTCATAGAGAAACGTCCCCTGGACATCACAGGCTGCTGGCATGATATTGTCAGTCATGGCTTTGGAAAGACACCAGGAGAGGGCCGTGCCTCCTTCGCTCCTGTGTGGTTCAAAGAAGTGGTTCTTTAACCAGTTCGCGTCGGGAATACAAAAGTTTTTCTGGGCCCCTGTGCGGGTTTCTTTTTCCCACACAAACACGAATGGAAGCTTCCACAGCACGTGGCCACGTCTTCTGTGCATGTCACCGTACACGCGTGGCTCAACGGAGCATGCATACAAATATTCCGGAGTTTCCTATGGCGTGTTTAGACGCTCTCCGATCCGCGGTGCAAAAAAAAATTGCGTGTATACACGGCCTCCGACGCGAACTGGTTAATAAATGTATACTTGTATTTTCTGTGTTCGTGTTGGTTTTACGTTTATAAGGTGACTTAATAAATGTATACTTGTATTTTCTGTGTTCGTGTTGGTTTTACGTTTATAAGGTGACTTAAAGCCAATAAACACTTTTGGGTAAAATGTCTGTAAATGCATTCTCAATTCATAAGCATCAAGAGATATTAATTAAAAATTAACATAGTGAAAGTGTCAGCTTATTGCAGTGTGTTGGTAATGAGAAATGCATTTTTTGTATTCATTCCAATATTGAATTTACATCTCAGGGGAACAAAAATTTGCGAATTAAGCCCGGTTCATACTTGATGCGAAAGGGAATGCGAAGCGAATTTTACGTCATCAAATTTGCAGCGAATGATTCGCGCAAGTTGAAATGTGTTCATCTTTTGCGAACCTTCGCTGCGAATATTTGCCGTGAATCGTTGTCGACTTCACAAATTTCGCTTCGCATTCACTTACGCATGAAGTATGAACCGACCTTTACTTTGATTAATTGTAGTTAAATGATAGCAACTAAAAAATGAAATACTTCAAGGGATGTTTGAAACCCATGAACTTTTCACCAACTAAGTTACCTTCCCTTTAACCAGTTCGCTTCGGAGGCCGTGTATACACGCAATTTTTTTTTGGACAGCGGATCGGAGAGCGTCTAAACACGCATTCCGATTTTTGTGTGTGAGACTTGTCAACACGCCACACGTGGTGTGCCGTCGTGGCGGCTGACTTGTATACACGCAATCGTTTCTTGGAGTCCATGGGGTCACGGTTCGGACAAAATGCGCTGCAAATACTGAATGAGTTCACTCTTTTCGTTGATTTTTGCCTAATCCCTTTATCCAAGACCTGTTCCTTTGACGTAGCAGCCAGGGATTTGTAAAGAGGGATTTATATCCATTGTTTACAAGGCATTCGATCTCTCTCCAGGTATGCCGTCTTTTCGACAGGGCGCTGGTCGCTAATAGGCCGTTGCATCGGGGCTTGCCAATGGTCTAATTGTGCTGAACAAACACAACCGTAATTAAAAAACTGGCCATTTAATTCTGAAAATGTCAATGAGTAAAGGTGTTTATTTGGGTGTCCGAACTTAGTTTCATTGACAAAAAAAATTATTACTGGCTTGAAATTTTTTGAGATTTTTCACTGAAAATAAACCCGCACGGGGGACCGGAAAAAAATAAATATTCCCGACGTCAACTGGTTAAAAACAGGTACTGTTTAAAAATGCTAATGAGTGTACAAGTACTCGATAATATATGTATTGTGTACAGTACTACAAATTTAACTACGATCTATCTGCAGCTCGAGTCACAGTCTATTGTAGTTGGATTATGCAGTAGTGTAAAGACTTACGTGCATTCTTGCTGGTAGAGATGATAAGACAGAGTAATGAGATTATTGAGGAATTCTCTCATCAGCAACTTGTCCAGTGGATTGTGGATATCTATGACCGTCTTGTTTGGAGCTACAATCAGATACAAATAAAAACACACAATTATGTATCAGTTATATCAGAAGTCTATTACCTACAATAGTGTGGCAGTCGTGTATTAACCAAGTCTACGGCACAGTACTCCAAGAATAATGGATTTAGGCCATTCATGACATATTTGTTCCACAGACTGACATGTAATGTCTCAAAAAGAAGCAGTGCAGTCGAGACTTACCCGGTGTGTGAGAAAACTGTATGTCATGAGTGTATCTTAACGTACAGTGTGTTCGCCCCACATGTACAGACACTATGAATAACTTTACCCTGAAAATGCCCTGAAAATCTGTTTTGCCGTGAAATAATAGTTCACCATGATTTCACGGCAATTTCATGGTGTCTCTTCCTCTCAGATATTGGCAATAATGTTCACAGTGATTTCAGGGCAAATTCACGGCGATCTTGAGAAATAATGAGCTGCCCCAAAACTGCTACAAGAAGTTCATATCGTTTTCACAGTGTTTTCACTGCAAAGAAATTCCAAGAGTATTTCATGATGTTTTCACGGTGTTGTGTCATCATGAAATTGCCGTGAACTATTTATTTCACGGTAAAACAGATTTTCAGGGCATTTTCAGGGTAAAGTTCTTCATAGTGAGATGGATCACCTGTGTCTCGTGTAAGATTGTGTCTAGTTCTAGGAACTAGCTTCACGTGTCAAGCGCCTAATCCTATGATACCATTATTCTGTCCGTGGTCTCATTAGAAAACAGGAACAGATATGCACATTTTCACAAATATGCAGTTTTTGTAAAAATTGTGAATGCTTTATCACACTTTTCACTGAGCTGAACTTCTTCCACAGGTTGATTTTTTGTATGTATATTTTAATCTGAAGGAGGTAAGCATACTTGAAGAAGCAGTTTTGCCAACATTCCCAACATTTCTATACCTTCTCATTAAAGGGAAGGTACAGCATTGGTAATGTTGGCAAAACTGCATTTCAAGTAAGAGGTTTACTCTCTTTGAATCAAGATATGTGATGTGATCTGGGAAACCCTTCACATGGTGAAATTTGTCATTTTTGTGTTATATACATCAAATTAACGAGGACACTGTGCTGTTTTCAAAACTGTTTTATTCATGATTCCAGGTTGTCTATAACTTGAGTTATGCTCTCGGGAAGTTATAACCGCCGCTGTCCTTAAAAAACAATGGCAGAAACGAAAAACAAAGACGGCTTTTTAATTATCTATCATCATATGTTTTTACATCTAAAACGATGGAATTTTTATTTAATATTTTCAAGAATGATCATTTGGATGTTAACAGTCAAAAAACTCAAATTGTCAACAACAAAAATTGGGGGACTATTTTGGCATTATCTTCAAAACAAGTTTGCCGACATCCGACGGGTTTTCCCAGATCGCATCACATATATATTAAACAACTAATCCGTGAAAGCCTAAACTTATTTCATTAACAGCATCATACAAATGACCCTTCCTCCTAAAATGCCTAAATTATAATAATAATAATAATGTGTGGATTTATATAGCGCACGTATCCACCAACTAAGTGGTGCTCAAGGCGCATTATATTATTATCCCTGCTCATAAGGCTCATAAATCATTCCTGAAACCATCTCAGCTCCCTGGGGAGTATACAGCTCAATTGCTGCCATTTCTAGCGCATATAAAGCAAACCAACTCTGCCTTCACAGGTACCCATTTAACCCCTGGGTGGAGAGAAGCAATTATGATTAAGTGTCTTGCTCAAGGACACAAGTGTCACGGCCGTGATTCGAACCCACATTATGTTGCTAACACCAGAACTTGAATCCGGTAAGCTAGACCGCTCGGCCACGTTTCACAGCCTACCCAAAATCCTGTCCATTGCCATGAGCGTCATGTCATTGTAGTGGAAGCGGCAGTCTTTGAGGAATCTCCAGAACTGTAGTCTGGTCATGATGAATGTGTTATCGGGAGAGGCATCGTGACCAAGACTCCCGTAGAAGTTGTACACTTTCTTGAAAACTGTGATGTGACGAAGCACCACAAACATGACCTGTGTCATTGTAACAAATATACAAAAAAATCAGTTTAATATATTTCTGAAATGACTACAACACCAAAAAGCAGTGTTTCTTTTGTCCATTCAAATTTGAGGTGGCCCCACCCATTTTTCAATAATTTTTTTGTAAGAATTAAAAATAAGATAACAATTAAAAACAGTGTATTTTGTGTTATATTATGAGCAATTTTCCTTCTCCTTTTCCAATTCTGGGTACTGATGGGTGTTTTATTTAAGCAAATGTCCTTTTTTTTTATGGCCACTAAATTGAATACCATCTCACACTGTTCAGTAGCCAGGAGAGACATCGACCCCAACAGCAGTGTTAGTTTCCCTGCCCATTTACATGTAAATGACAGGTGGCTAGCCTTGTTGATCTTATGTTTAAAAAAAAAAAAAATTTAC
Organism: Zoroaster sp. YZ-2022; assembly: GCA_029582265.1. Lineage (NCBI taxonomy): Eukaryota > Metazoa > Echinodermata > Asteroidea > Forcipulatida > Zoroasteridae > Zoroaster > Zoroaster sp. YZ-2022. The sequence continues at coordinate 8,360,168 of CM055831.1, forward strand.
GGAAATTCGCCCCACTCCAAGGTGGGGGCTACTGTCATTGAGTTGTTACAACGACTCCACACTGAAGAAACCAGCCCCTCGCACCGAAACAAGACAAGTTAATAACCAGCCTCTTCACTGTGCGAATAGGACTGGGAGGGGTAACTAGTCCAGAACAAGGCAGTTGTTAAACTGCCTCTGCCCCTATAAGCAATTATGGTTAAGTGTCTTGCTCAAGGACACAAGTGTCACGGCCGGGATTCAAACCCACATTCTGCTGCTAACACCAGAACTTGAGTCCAGTAAGCTAGACCGCTCGGCCACGACACTCCACACAGTTTGTTGCCAATTTGGTCACTTTGCATGTAAAAAAGTTTTATATAAAGTACATACATTTTGAGCTTTGTCTTTCTCAATTCTGCATACTGAAGGGTCTCTTATTGGAGCGCATGTCCTTTATGACTGCAAACTAAAAATTTAATACCTGACCTCTTACTTATCATTAGGCAGGGGGAAACACTTCTCAACATGTTAATGCAAAAACTGCATACTATAGAACAATGTCTTTGCGTGCAATGATATAATAAAATATGAGGAAAATATAGATTGTTCCATTTCAAAATGGAACAATCCTATGTCAATCCAATGGGCCCTTCCCATAAAATATTCTAATTACATTCACGCATTCGCTCAAGCACCACTGGTTGGCAAACTCAAAAGCGGGATCGTCACGCAACGCATAGCGCGCGTTATAGCTTGCACTTCACCATTGGTCTCCATTATATTGACTGAATTTAGCATGCGCTAGGCGCTATAGCGCGCGCATGGCGTTGCGTGACGATCCCGCATTTGAGTTTGCCAACCAGTGGTGTTTGAGCGCATATGCGAATGCAATTAGCATATTTCATGGGAAGGGTCTATCCTGCTTTGGTTATTGTTGTTGTTGTTGGCTCAATGAATAATAATAATAATAACAATAATACCTGTCTGATTTCTTCATCTCTGTCATTCTCATTGAAATCAGTAAGCAGATGGTCCAACTCCAGCATGAGACTGGGACCCAGTGTATTGTGGCTGGAATCACTCCGGGACGTCATATCACCAAAACCTACATGACAACAAATGAAATAAGAAGGGAATACAAGTGTGGTGAAATTCATTGGGCAAGCTCGGTGGTCGAGAGGTTAAGACGTCTGCACTAGTAAGCAGGAGGTCGTGGGTTCGAATCCCGCCTGAGTCGCCTGTGTAGTTTTTTCACAGCCACTCGGAAAGCACTGAGCATGCAGTGCTATATACACGTCGGTGTAGGGCAAAATTAAAATCAATTGTTTATCTTCCGACGCAAGAATTTCATCAACCTATATATATCGCGGCACCCGCTGCTATATGGGATTCTAGCCGGCCAATTGTCATCGGGCAAGCTCGGTGGTCGAGAGGTTAAGACATCTGCACTAGTAAGCAGGAGGTCGTGGGTTCGAATCCCACCCGAGTCGCCTGTGAAGTTTTTTTTACAGATTCTCGGAAAGCACTGAGTATACAGTGCTGTACACACGTCGATGTACGGCAAAATTAAATTAATTGGAATACAAGTATGTTGTGCAGACCGATGGGGGTGTGGCCACGGCTGTTCTTTGCCAGGTTGCCCTAAGCAGAAGGCGATTTTCATTTATTTGTTTTCTGCAGCCTTGCACAATTAACAACTCTAGCTATGTATTAATAATTGACAGTTAAGACAATTGCGATAACCTGTGGGTGCATTAACAGCCGTGAGACCAGCAGCCTGTGCACTGACAGCGACTGAGCAGCAAGTATGTGCACTACGCATACCAGTTGTTGGAAGGCCGGCGACACAGGATTGAATCAATCAGACTGTAAAAGTTTGTATTCGCGTCATGTAGATACAAGGGCTAAAAAAAGTGGAATTTCATGTAGCTTCCCGGCAAATTTGCAGAGTTGTCTTCAGGGCCAGTTGCACTCATTATCCTGCAGTAAAGACCGTGCCACTAACTTTGATTCCCTTATTCAGAAATGCCCTAGACAGTTTTGACGCTTGGTCTTTACTGCGTTGATTCTACATCCATTACGATCTTACATCATATAAATATAGCAAATTTTATAGAATTTCTTCACATCGAGTAACATTGAGTAAGCATATGACTCCAGTCGAATGAATGATGCTATCATGAAATAGGTTTATTCCAAAAAGTGAAACTGCACCAACCTGGTCCAGAAGGGTCTGGTGTCCTTGTTCTGATGTGAGTAATATCTGGGGTGTTAGCACCGTCCATACTGAATGCAGGATACTCGGCCATTCTGTCATCGACAAATACACCCTCAAAGATGCGACCATTCTTGAATGTAAACAACCCCTATATGATAGAAATAGCAACTTATAAGATTAATACATTGCAAACATGTTTAACTCCGATTCCATATTTGAGTATAGCCCTTTTCACACAAGCACCGATAACAAAGGTCCTTGGTAATGGGCGCCAGTTGTCTGTCGCCTCGGTCGTTTGCGATTTTTTAACAAACTTTCACACGACTTCCACTCACGCCAAAACTAACATCCCTCGTTTTCCATGGAGGGTCAAAGGTTATGATTGTGCAATCCAATATTTCACTGGTAGCGCGCGCAGAGCTTATTCACTGAACGCTTTCTTCTACGTTACCAGTGGTTTTCCCGCGAAGATATACGCGTTGTGCGAAGTCAAACGTTACTTTCTCCCACATTTTGTTTTCAATTCCTTCCCGTTTCCCGACAATTTTATTCTCGTTTTATTATGGATATCGAATCAAGTATACTTGCAACAATTCCAACGGATTCAAAGAGCCAGATTTCTAACGTAAGGCCATCCAACGAGAAAAATAAATGTGTCCAGGCCAAGAAAGTCTCTTGGAGTTACGATGTAACCGTTTCATTCACTGATCAACGTGATGGGGACGTACAAGTTGTTTACCAACACACATCCGGGATTATTGCAAGCTGATCTAGTGACGCATTCTGCGCATGCGAAATGATACAGCCAAAGCATGGGTCCCCTGTTTGGCGCACGAAGTGTTTCACACGACCTATCGTGGCGATTTTAACATCGTTGCGATTTTTGGAGGAGGCCTCAAATCCTACAACGAGGGTCCGTGACAATTATTTAACCAGTTCGCGTCGGAGGCCGTGTATACACGCAATTTTTTTTTGGACAGCGGATCGGAGAGCGTCTAAACACGCCACAGGATTCTCGGGAATATTTGTATAGATTCACGGTCGACGTGGCAACGAGCCATAAGCATACGGTGGAAGATGCGGTCTCCCCGGTCACGCTCTGGTGAGCACCATTGGTCGTGTTTGTGCGGTAAAAATAAACCCGCCACAGGGTTCGGAAAAACTTTTTTATTCCCGGTGCGAACTGGTTAACAATGATAGCTTTCACAAGACTGGGATTTGCTATTTTTTTTAACATGGATGCGATTTATAGTCAAGGTCCCTTGTTAAAACGGTCTCGTGTGAAACGGCCTTATGTCTCTGGCATTATTTGTCCTTGATTTTATGTAGCATGTCTAATATTAGAGAGTAAACAAAAGTGCATCTGTCCTTCAGCAAGATAATTAACCATAAAATGTTTCTCTCCACCCAGGAGTATCAATAGGCACCTGGGTGGGCAGTGATGGTATTGTATTTGATCAGCTGGGTCTTTATACTTCCATACAGTTGACGATGAGCCAGGAATCGGATGAAAACATTTGCTGATGACCGGTTAACTATGTATAATATAAAGCACAATGAGCATTTTTTTTTGGCACGTAAACAAAACCACCTTCAACCTTTAACATTTCTATTATTTCCAAAAAATGTTTCTGGAATGGAAGAAGCGACTCACAAATACAAAGTATTTATTTAATTTTGTGATGGGGGTGGATTGGGCCACATGGCTGAATTACAGATGAATTTTCCTCTTGTCTATGATGCACTTACCCGACCACACTTTTTATTTTCCACCCACTCGCCTTCATACTTGGCTCCATTGGCATAGAGAAACACCCCATAGCCATATCGCTTGCCTTCTTTGAAGTCTCCTATGTACTGATTGCGTAGTGGGTACTGGGACCCGGGAAGCCTCCTCAAGTACCAGGTGTGCTCCCCATGGCCATTCTGTAATCAAATAAATATGTGGGATGTTCCACAGGGATCAGTTTTGGGTCCTGTTTTAATATATGGGAAAACCTATGTGATTCACTGTGAAATGTTCTAGATGGAACTTCTGATCATCAATATGTTCCACAAGTGACAAAATAACAACATTTCGTAATAAAGCCTTTTGGATCACAGTTTTGTTCATAAAACTTACCTGGTGTACTGTATAACTGGTAATTTTCGCGCGAGTAATTTTTCGCGCTCAGCCACCCTACTGACACATTCGCGGGTTGTTGCTTTCGCGCACAGTAAATATTTGACTTGTAGTACAATGCACACGATGTGGTTGACACGTATTTTACCACTTCAAAAGGTGACCTAATTATAGTGTCAAGTCGCGTGCACGCTAATCGGGCGCTTATGCACAATGCTTATATACACGTGCAGTGATCACAAACGTTAACTAGTACTAGTAATGTACGCGTATGCTTATAGTACGCGTATGCTTATAGTACGTGTATGCTTATACTTATTAGAACGGGTCGCCGACTCTTTGTTTCAGGCAGGTACAAGGTCATGGGGTCATGGCTATACTAGTAATTAGGGCAGAGGGCTTTCCCACCGGGCGGGTAATAAATTCGCGTGTTTTTAAATTCGCGCTGTCTAATCGTTACACGAAAAGCGCGAAAATAAATGTTGCGCGAAAATTACCAGTTATACAGTATATATTTTTGTATGAGGACTGGTAATTGTTTTACAAAAACAGTCAAATGTTATTTTCTAAATATGTACATCATAATTGTGATAATGAACTGTATCAAAATTCATGTATACAAAGTTTGTGTTCACTGATCTAAATTGCTGAATTGTTCTGATACAATGTTACAAGCTAAACCTGGTCTACCGCACTTTTTTGGGGTAATTTGGCCACCTCGCATGTAAAAATTGTTTAAATAAAATTAAAAGTGTATTTTGTTGTTTTATTTAAGAACATGTCCTTTTTTCTTACGGCCGCTAAACAAAAATTGAATACTATCTCACACTCATTATCAGCTAGTAGAAACACTGACCAATGGTATACATTCCCCCTTAACCAGTTCGCGTTGGAGGCCGTGTACACACGCAATTTTTTTTTGCACCATGGATCGGAGAGCGTCTAAACACGCCAGAGGAAACTCCGGAATATTTGTATGCATGCTCGGTTGAGCCACTCGTGCATGGTGACATGCTCGGAAGTGCCGGCCACCCGCTGTGGAAGCTTCCATTAACGTGTGTGTGGGGAAAATAAACCCGCCACAGGGGCCCAGAAAAACTTTTTTATTCCCGACGCGAACTGGTTAATAGAGCTAGGGCACTAAATCCTACCTGAATCCCATTGACCCAGTGTCCATTGTATGATTCATCTACATCCACCCATCGCATGATACCCTGCCCATGCCGGTTGTTAGTCATCCATTCACCCTCGTACACATTCCCGCTATGGTAGCGTCTCACACCATAACCCTGCCGCATGTCATTCACCCAGTCACCCTCGTAGAACGATAGGCCATCAACATCATAGCGTATGATACCCTGTGGAGTTTGACAAAATACTGTAAATTAATGTTACCCACATCTTACATGAACAACCTACATGCAAGCTTCTCTAATGGTCAGATAATTATTCCTAGGTTGAGAGTGCCTATAATGAGTACAAAGACAAACACCGATAGTTTTTAACATCGAGGTCAAATATTGATTAAGCCTCCTACAATTGTACTAGTTACTATAAGGGTCAAAATCAGTCAAAATGTTGATATACTTGCCAAGGTATATCTACATGTAGTGCACTTAAAAAGTCAAACACTGTCAAACCTTACGTGTAGTAAGTACATTTCCAGGTCAAAATGAGTTTACTGTTTTTGACTGGTAAAAGCATTGCCTGGTATTGTTCAGGGTGGTCAAAATTACAGTAAAAACTAGGGCTGTGCCGGATATCCGGATATCCGACCGAAACTGTCATTACCCGGTTCCATTCAAACAACAAAAATGAAAACGGGTATCCGGGTATCTGAAGTTTCCTGATTTGGGGTATCCGGTTCAAAAAATATCCAAAAATGCACACCCCTAGTAAAAACCAGTCAAAAATGCCCCTACATGTATGTGCACATTTGGGTCAACAGTCAAAACAGGCAGTTGATTGGTTTTGACCTCTATAGCAACTTCCCACTAAAGTGCAGCTATAGTAGGAGGATTAAAATGTACTACTGTCTGTACAATTAAACATTAAGCTCAGCAAAAGAGTGACAAGAGCACATCTTTAACCCTAACTCCCTAGACAACAAAGGCTGTTGGAGGATTTTGAAGGATTTTTATTGTTCACTAACAATGCTTTGGGAGTTGGGTTAAGTTAACCTTTCACAAAAGAATAAGTGTAATTCAACAGAGGGAAATGATGACACACCAAAATTGTGTCAAGGACTAGATCGTCAAAATCAGACATTCAACTTGTTATCCCCACTGACATTCATTTGTATCTCGGCTTCTAAAGTACAGTGTATGATCAACTCATTTATAAATTTAAAAAAAAAATCCAGGTTCAACAAGAAATTGCGTATTATTATTGAGTTCTTTCGGGTACACCATGTAACCAACTAGCTCCATGTAACCAACTAGCTCCATGTAACCAACTAGCTCCATGTAACCAACTAGCTCCATGTAACCAACTAGCTCCATGTAACCAACTAGCTCCATGTAACCAACTAGCTCCATGTTACCAACTAGCTCCATGTAACCAACTAGCTCCATGTAACCAACTAGCTCCATGTAATCAACTAGCTCCATGTAACCAACTAGCTCCATGTTACCAACTAGCTCCATGTAACCAACTAGCTCCATGTAACCAACTAGCTCCATGTAACCAACTAGCTCCATGTAACCAACTAGCTCCATGTGACCAACTAGCTCCATGTAACCAACTAGCTCCATGTATAACCAATACCATACATGTATAACCGACCGGCTCTTCTCAGAGCCATCATATCACTTCTTCCAAGAAGAGATTATTACATGGTGTACCGGAAAGAACTCAATAATATATCTGTATCCACCATGCAAAGCCTCAAATCCTACAACTTGTGTTGTGACCTGCGATGCATTTAAAAGGGAAGGTTCAATATTGGCATGGAAATGAAATATATCATAAAGCTAACCTGTGAGATTTTCATCACAATAAGTGCTCACGTTTTTGAGAAAATAATGAAAATAATTGCCAAATATCAATGTTTTACTTTCGCTTTAACCCTAACCACCATAAACCATTCAAACTCCAACAGCAGGGTTTGTTGAATTGTGATAGATTGTGTACTGTACAGCCCAGACAGGGATACTTTACATGGTGCCGGGTGTACCAATTCCAACCAAGTCCAACAGTTGGGTGGTAGTGTTTGTGCATGGTGTTAGGTGGTATCATTACTGCATGGTGTTGTATTTTGATGGACTTCAGTACTGTATAGCCCAGACAGGGATACTTTACATGGGGCCGGGTGTCCCAATTCCAGCTAAGTCCAACAGCTGGGTGGTAGTGTTTGTGGTAGTGTTTGTGCATGGTGTTGGATTTTGGCAGATTGAGGAATGTTCTTAGCCAAACAGCTAGGGGGTTAAGGGTTAAAGTACACCTTCGATATTTCTTTTAAACTTACAGTTCCATTTCTCTTTCCCAGATGCCACTGCCCTGTATACGATGACGAAATCGATGTACATCTAAACGCTCCTTGTCCATGACGCTGTCCCTTTAAGACCTCCCCCTCGTACGTGCTCTTGTCTGGCCAGGTGTACAACCCCTTACCAGTGACCTCATTCATGTTAAAATCACCCTGTGAAGGAAAATGCAATTTTAAAACGATAGATCTGTTACTAATAATCAGGGATTAGTAGGGTTTTAACTCTAACCCCCGACAGGCTTTTCCCAGATACACCCTGCTGAATGCAACAGAATGCAATAGCAGAATAGTGTGCAGGCTGCTCAATGCAACAAGATCCACCAGCTAGAACAATGGTTCTTTTGTTCTTTACTAAGGACAACAAGATGCAACAACTTTTTTGTTTGTTTTGCATCTTGTTGTATTGAGCATGGTTAGGGATAAGGCTTAAAGGTGCAATTGTTAATGATATGTTACCCATATTTTTTTTCCACCGGAAATTTTTTCGAGATTTTTGTTTTAAACAGATTATTGCTAATTTCCTTTTCCAAAATGAGGTATTACACAAAATAATTCACCAGAATCTTGGTTTCTTAATTAGTATGTGCCTAAATGCATTTACATGTATGACGGGACCAGCCAAATAATATTAACTTTGGAATATTAACTGTTAAAACATGCTTTTGACAATTATTTTGGGAATTTGTTCTTTTCCTCAAGTAAAATAGCAATATGTTACGATTAAAAGAAGAACAATCACTGATAAAGTAATTCTATCACTGAATTGTGTCTATTATGACAAGAATTGAGCTGAGACGTTGGCAAGTCTGGTAAGTCTAGAATGAAAACAATACGGATTTCATCAACAAGGTCAGTCAAGTGAATACACAGCGACTTGTTGAATGCACAAGTTGTTAAATATTTTCCCAGCAAAAAAGAATTAGTTTTTTTGATTTACTCACCTCATATTTGACTCCATCACTCCATGTATATGAGCCTTTTCCATGCATCAAGCCCTGTGACAACTGACCCTGCATACATACATGTATCACACAATGTTCAGAATTACTACGTAGGATACAATGGAAAGGGTGAGGGAGGGGGCATATATGCACCATCTTTCACGATCATCATCATCGTAACAATAATATATTAGTGCTGGGACAATTAACCGGTTAACCAGTTTACTAGTTAACTGACCAAAACTGCACTAACCATTTCGAAATTTGCTTACCGGCTAACCAAAACCAATATAATAAAAAAAAAATTTAAATCAAAATTTAAAAAAAAAAAAAATTAAAAAAAACATTTTTGGACAAATTTGCTTTCTGCTTTACATGCTTTCTGATTTACATGTACATGTAAATACATCCATGTAGTTCCATTTTGCATGTATCTTCTGTAAAGAATGTAGAATACAACCGTCACTTTTCTATGACAAAACATCACAGATTTTGCTTTAAAAGATGATAGAGGACACACTTAAGGAGAGGAAAGTGTAGTCAAGTGAGGATTGGAAATGATATTTTGGGAGATTTGGGGCAATGAATGTATGCACATCCAGTGGGATGTTGGCCATTTTGTCGTCATGCTTAGAGATAGTACACAAGTGGCAGGCTATGGGTTCGACATTCTTTCCTATCTTTTTATTGGGTTTCTGCTTTATCTAGTCACTTTTAAAAGTGGACAAAGCTTATGAAAGGGAACAAAATAAAATCTCAAAATGTTATGTAGTAAATGGCTTGAGTCAAGTTGATTCACTGATGCACAGTACAAGTATCCAAAGTCACATAGATTGCTAGAGTCAAAACAAGTCAATTAATAGCCTCATTCTAGGGCCAATATTGACACTGGTGGACTCCCTCCATAACCTTGGCCTTAACCCTTTAAACTCAGGCCTGTTTTGGTGAATTTTGTTGTTTGTATAAAAAATTCTGCCTTACCTCTCAAAAACCTTATCACATTAATATACCATTGGAAAGCTTACGTATGGGCCTACATTTTTATCAAAGTTTTGACCCCCACCAACCTTTTGGAAAAAAATGGCGTAAAGATGTTATGTAAGAATTGATTTATTTCATCGGACGCCGGCGTCCGATATTCTACAGGGCTGAGTTTAAAGGGTTAATCCCACATATGTACAAAATGGGGCGATTCATTTCAACTTTTGATTTACTAATTATCACAATCTAAAATTTTGCGATTAGGTAAGCTTGCCCAAGCTGACACTTTTGGCATGAAGTTCACTATTGTGAGATCAGTAATTTGGATGAAATTTAAATTTTATTATTATTAATTTTTTTAAATTTCAAAAATGTTTTTGAAAATTTCATGAAAGTGAGCTATCCCAGAATAATGGATTTTATGCCAAAAGTGTCTGCTTGGGCAAGGTTACCTAATCACTAAGTTTTAAATTGTAATAATTAGCAGATCAAATGTTGAAAGAAAAAATAAATCGCCCCTTTTTTGTATAGGCCTATGTGCGGGTAGGGCCAAGGATACCAAGGAAGTCCAAGCAAGTGTACTGGCCATAGAATGGGGCTAGTCAATAGTTTCCATACTTGATACACATGGCCGCCGCTGAAATATGCTGTACCTTCACCATCAAACAAACCACGCACTTTCTCCCCTTCGAAACTGTAAACAATTTGAACAAGTTGAACAGGTTTGTTAGCATTAACAGCCCACAATTATTAACTGTTAGCTTGTGTTTCTTTGAGAAAATTGAAATTGACTTAGGCTTATTTAGTAAAAGTAAGATGAAATCCCAACCACGCAAGCTAACTAACAGGTCCAGAAACAATAAACGTAAACATGACGATAGTCGACAACCGACATGATTGAAGAATTGTCATTTAACGTTAAAATTAAACAAGTGGGGGGGGGGGGGCTCCTTATTTTCTCCTTAACTAACGTTAGAGGATCAGACTTGACATACTACTCATACTACTACTAGTCATAGCTAGGCAGATTCACGCAAACCGCCGATGGTGGCGCTATTTTTCATATCCTTTTTTCTGTCGAAGTTGTGACCCGCCGAACTTTCATGGTAAAATTCTAATATAAAGGGTAGTCTACGGATGTAGTCACTTCTAGTGTCGATAAATGGATACTACACATCGTGGTTATCTTAATTGATCAGTCCATGCCAACTGTAACGTTGGCACAAAAACAGTGCAACTTGCGCAAAATAGACTTTGTTAGTACTACAAGGATACATTGCAGGCAAATTCGGTCACAACTTTTCAAATGAAACTGGATCTTAAAAATTACCAAATCAACAAAAATTCGTAACTTTGCATAGGGTTAACCTATCATGACCATTGACCCCTCATTTTCTTTCTAATTTTTTGTTCTATCCAGTGATATGACATTTAAAAGCATTGAAGCAACTTCAAATGTTCATGAAACTGCCTATCATAGCAGAGAGAGGCAAGAACATAATGATTAAAACGTCGAGTTAGCCAAAAGGCAAAGGTTCTTCTTACAGTACACCCCTCACTAATCAAAATCTTACTATCGTCTATATCTACTGACACCATGCATACAGCATAGCCTTAAGTCTAATTTAAACTTAAATGCTTTAACTGTTAAATGTTAATCACCTTTCAGTTTCAACAATCAACTCAGCGAGCGTTGGCTCATCATAATCAGGTGGCGGTGTTGGCTCTTTTGGTGGCTCCTGATCTTCAGCGGTCCCTTCTTCCGTTCCAACTTCTTCCTGTTTTTCCTCTAACTCTTCATCTTTCTTTTCATCTGTTACTGGAGGTAGTTCTTCAACAATTTTTTCCTTTTTAGCATTTTTGGTTTTACCTTTTCCTTTCGATGCCATTTTCTATTTTTTGTATTGTAGTAGGCCGCGCCTACATACTATAGTGCAGACGATTCAATCACTTTAGAAAGCGCCCTCAACCGGCCAACTTTGTGTTCAAGCAAAAAGTGTCCACTTAGCAACTTGCTGTTGCTATGATTTATTACACCAAAAAGTATGCGCTGCTAAAGCAAGTAGTGCCATCATAAATTACAGTTTAAACCAAGTTAACCGTTTTAATTTATAAATATTTTACAGTTTGTGAATTTTTAATACATTTTATCCTTTCTTTAATAAGAAATTAATAACTTATCTGTGAAAAACAATTTAAACGGATGAATAGGGTATGTGTTGTGGTGGTGACGAGTTGTAAACAAACCCATGTGCGCGGCTTAAGCTAAGTTAAACAATAAATAATACGCGAACGTAAATTAAGCAACAGGCGACAGTCAGTGCGTCAACGTAAACGACAGCAAGGTCTCGACAGTGCACCACCGTGCCGTTTTTCAATCATATTCTGACTGTCTGTGTTGTTCACGAGTTAAACAAGATATATTTCTCATGATTATTATCTAGTTTGGTACAATTATTCACCAAGATAATTTTCTTTTACAAACATCAAACATGTCGAACAGTGCAGGAACACTCCAGACAACAAATCAGGCGACTTACATTCCGCCCCGTTTGATGCCAGGGTGAGTTTAACTTTTACTTTTTGGTACAACTAACGTTAACGTTACTAGAATGCAGGGCCACACCGAAGGTTACTTCATTAGTCATATAAATTTACGTAATCTGAATTCAGAAAAAGGGAAAAATTTGGCCCTGCATTCTCCCTAACACAGTAACACTGTCACTGTCAGTGTCAGTTAACGTTAGTCGGTTAGACCTAGTACTACTACTAGTACTACTCACTACTAGTAGTAGTACTAGTAGTAGTAGTAGTAGGCCTAGTATAAGTAGTAACTAGTATACTATAATGCCTACTACTAAGTACGTTAACATTATATTAGGTAACTGTGGTCATCTGGTCATGCCTGGTGGTGCACTGTCATGTCTGTGACTGACAGTTATCCATAACTTGGCATAAGTTACGCATGCCAGTCAACTCACCCCCTGGCAAACTCTCCCCTTACATATGGTGGTGCACTGTGTCTGTGACAGTTAGTTATCCCATGGTTATCCATAACTTGGCATAAGTTACGCATGCCAGTCAACTCGCCCCCTGGCAAACTCTCCCCTTACATATGGTCTGATGGTGGTGCACTGTGTCTGTGACAGTTATCCATAACTTGGCATAAGTTACGCATGCCAGTCAACTCGCCCCCTGGCAAACTCTCCCCTTACAATCTCACCCCTTACAATCTCGCCCCTTACAAACTCGCCCCCAAACTCGCCCCCACCAAACTCGCCCCCTACAAACTCTCCCCCTGCTGGTAGTGGTATAAAGTAGCCCCTTACAAAGTCGCCCCCTGACAAATGCGCCCCCCACAAACTCGACCCCCTGTAATTTTTGGACGCATCTCACGCTATTGAGACTGGTTTAATATAAATGAATAAAAATAAATATTACATGAAATAATTCAACAGTTAGCCTAGTAAAACTAAAATAGAATAGGCCTACATACATGTAGAAAACTAGCTAAACAAAACAGTTATGATTTATACGATGTATACTAATACTAGGCCCTATATCATGTAGGCCTAGTATTATGTATATGAAATATTTACAAAGTTATTTTGTTTGGTTTAATTACATTTCTGTATTTTGTATGTTATTACTTATTTATTTTTATTTTTTCGGTTTTTTTGTTTAGCTAGTTTCCTATTTATTCTATTTAATTGTAACTGTAAATGAATTACTTCTTGTAATATTTGTTTTCGTTAAATAAAACGTCAATTGAAATGATGTTTGATTTACGCTCAGTCTCACTAGCGCCAAGATGAAATAATTTACCACAGAGTTATAAGACTTAAAATTAATAATTAGATTCATTAAAATAATTATATCTCCATACATCCTGCCTTTATTATAATAATGTTGTATTTAATCTCTTGAATACAGTTTCAATAGTGTGAGATGCGTCAACAAAATTACAGGGAGCGAGTTTGTCGGGGGGCGAGTTTGTCAGGGGGCAACTTTGTGAGGAGCGAGTTTATACCAGCAGGGGGCAAGTTTGTCAGGGGCAAGTTTGCCAGGGGGCGAGTTGACTGGCATCCGGACCCGTAATAACATGTTAACCTTTTTCAGGAGCTGTGTGTGCCAACCATGAATCATCAGTCCATGTAACTGTTAACGTACATGTAACGTTACAATAAATAATGTTGACATGAAATTTTCCAAACTCGCGTTGCGGTGGATGAGCCCTCACTTTCTCAGTCTCGGCTCAGAGACGCATACCAATACCAAGTCTCATAGTCATACTAACGCCGGTGTTGGGGGGCAATTGTTATAATTATTTACTGTTGAATTTCAGCTTGTAAATTTTGTAATAACGTTAACAGTGAGTAATTTAACATTAGTAACGCAGTCAGTGTTCTAGCCAGGCATACAATAGCGTATCGGGCCGATACGCTATAAAAAAAATGCCGATACGCTATAAATCGGCCGATACGCTATCGATACGCTATAATTTATTCCATGGTTGAAAAAAAAAAAATTTCCTTTGTTCAGTTCGAGAACTAATTGTGAACAACAATAATTTGTTGCCACTGAGGCATTTATTTCATCTTGTAGGAAGCTTTATTGATACATTTTAATTGGCCGACAAATTTGTTTCTTTTCAAGAGAATGTTTTTGATGCGCCGCATTTGCAACTGTATGCGGCCTGCCGCGATCTATTTATGGCATTCAACGTTAAACACATTGACACTGGTTCCGCTACCACACTGCTTAGGCAAAAACCAGATGACCGGGGTACCCGCGTGCCACGCAGAGTCGGGAAAGAGCGAAGTCTAAAAGTGTCTGTTGTGAGTTACTATGATCATGCTATGACATGTTTTCTGTCGGAAATTTGTTTTGAGTGAAAGTTAAAAAACAACCATCAGCAAACGGTAGTTGTTGAACATCTGATGTCCGCTGAGCGCTGGCTGATGTCCGCCGGCCGCCAGCAGAAGTTCGACCTATGGAAACAGTTTCGTCTTCACGGCATCAAAACATTTGTAAATCTCATTCCAGTATCATTTCCCTACCACCACTTTGTCACCAAGCTGATATATTTTTGTTTTGTTAATTAAGAAGAAATAAATTAAGAAGATGTTATTGATGAGAAAAATTAAAAAACGAAAATCGGAAATGCAAGATTTGATCGGCTATTCCCCAGGATATGTTCGGTAGGCAGATAATTAATGTTCAGTAGGCGGGCGTATAGCACAATTGCACCCTGCAAACAGGCCTCCATTTACTTGTAAATCAGGAATAACGGTAAACACTTTCTAAAACTGTTTTTCTTCTTAATTTACATACCGGACCGCTATTTATATAATGCTGAAAGCATTATTTCTGAGCTGAGATTCTCCGCCACAGGTATTAATCCACAGAATTTAATTCCACAAAACCAAACATGTCAAAGATTTCTGAACCTTTTCCGAGGTAAAAAATTCACTAATAGTTTGCACTCAGTCGAATAAATAGATGTCACCATTCTGCTCCAACCAGTCATAACTTTTTAAGTAGGTCTAAATTTATTGTTTTAAATTTTATGCATTTTTGCCGACAGTCGGATCACTCACTCGAGCTACTTAGCCTTGGGACAATGTATACTGGTATCCTGTATCCTGGTATGTTGTTTCATACATGTATAGTTATATAGCTTGGAAACCAGCCAAGAACCAGGTCCCAGAGGTTAATGTCACCTGGTCTGGGATTGTAAAACCACAACCTGTCAGTCATTGTCAAGTGAACAATAGCCCCAACTCTTGTCTTGGCACTAATCCCAAATTGATACATTCAACGTTCCAAAGTCGGCAGACAGTTCTTTGATGTGAACTTGTGACCCAGAAATTGTGTCTTTTTGGTTGCCGGTTGTCTGTTTCTTTTTCTTTTAAAATACTTTTGAACAGACTGGAGCTAGGATAATTCTAAGGCGTCTTTACAGCTGGCCTATGTTTTTTCGCTGAGCTTTTTAATTTTATTTACGCAATAACTGTGGACTTGGAAAATAGAGCTCTTACCTGCTGTCCAATAAAATACTTTGGGTGAAGCTTGCACTGCAGGGTTTCGTTTGTAAGAACCATTTTATTTATAGTTTTGTCAAGTTTAATTTAAAGTAGGCATAAGTCAAGGCATACATTGTAATGTATTGTATGGAATTTTTTGGATCATATCTGGCTTTGAATTATTGATAAAACGATTAACTTTACTCACACATTTAAAGCTACAATTAGTAACAACAATCCAATGTAAAGTGAATAAAACAATAATTAAGACAATAACAACATGAGTCCTGTAGGCCCTACTCCATTTAAAATTTTTAAGTTTGATATTAGTTGAGAAAAATGTGACAGAATTACATGTGCACATGTAAACATGTTAAAACCTACCAATTGAAAAGCAATAAATATTTTTATGTCTAAAAAAATATGGTTTTGTGTGACAAATTATATTATGCAATATGCCCCTAAATAGCCTCAGATTGCACCAGAGAGCATCTACAACCTAAAAGTTTCCCAGGGCCCTTAAGCGGGCCCCGGACCCCACGCCGTTGTGGCTTCGCGCTACGCGCTCGCAGATTCGTGTCGTACAAATGCCCCTACGCTATAATTTAATCCTGGCTAGAACACTGGTAACGCTATCCGGCAGCATATTTGAAAATTATCTAAAGTATTGGATACTGGTTGAATGATAACCTATTGGTTTACATTTACACTACAATGTCATTGATAACATTTGATATGCTGATGTGTAAAGAAATAATAAATGTTGATTGAATAATGAATAATACACAGAAATATTTTAAAAAGTCACAGAACTTACACAGTAAAATTATTTGCAAATTATGCAATATATTCAAATAATTTTCCGTCACACTTTTTGAAAATATTTTTTTGTTACATGTCAGGTACAAAGGCCATTGCCCTACTGTAAAGTTTGACTATGGTGAAACGTATGGCAATGCGACTGCAAAGTACTTCCAAGACTACCGATCGGAAACACTGAATCAGAGTAAGAGTAATTATGCCAGAGGAGGCCAGTTCCCAACAGTCTATACCCACAACCCTGACCTTGTCATTCATGCCAGAGACAGGACGAGAGAACAGTGGCGGACAACACCTAATTATGAGTTGACTAATGTCAACCATGACCGTAGAGAGGAGATCAACAAATTTGATAAAGTAAGTTTAAATATCATTCAATGGATAATATTTTTGCCCTTCAATGATATTCAGGTGATTTGGATGGGACTCATATCCACAACCTTTTGTTTTCCAAATGATGACAGGCTGGTTAAAGAATTAATGTATAGAATTCTTGCATCAAGAATTTTTATCTAGTCCCTAAATTCAGACATTGTTTGCAACTTGGTCTTTAGGTCCTGAGTGCTGTGATGAATGATATATTGTAAACAAGAGACTGCAAAAAAGTATAATCATGATAAAAAAAAGTCAACGATGTCATGAAAAGAAAATAATTGAACCATTTCATAAGTGATGCAATCACCATGCTGCAGTGGGAATGTGACATCACACTTATTCTGCATTCATTTTAATTGCCCGTTTCTTTTAGACTTTGAAGTTTAAAGGATATGATGGTAAATTCTGTCTCATCTTGTATTATTTCTAATCCAGCTTGCCCAAAGTCACCGCCAATATTACAAGGATCGCACGGGAACAGTGCCACGTGTGGATGAATTCCTGATTCCAAAGAGCGCAGAGGATATGTACAGGCAAGATATTAAATCGTAAGTAGCTTGTGGATTGCCTTGGAGCTGGATTGCTTGTGTTTGGTGTGTCTTTGGTGTGTTGAAGTCTTCACTGGATCTTGTGTGGATTGTAAAGCACTCGTAATATGGTGTGTTATAACTCTACCTGCTAATGGCACTAATACTACAAATCCGCTGTCAAATTGGCATAGTTCTACTGCAGAGGAACACTTGTAATATCTGTGTGTGAGGTTGGAAGGTGTACCCTGTTGGTTGCATGGACATATGAACGTGTACAAAGCGTAATTGTCTACACTGGTCCATCATTGTTACAACAGGACAGGTAGCTACTATGGGGAAATGTGAGATATGTGGTGTTACATGACAATGTTTGCTATAAATGTTAACATTATGATGTGTACATAAACACGTAGCAGACAAATCAGCTGGTTCGTGAAACAAACATTAACTGGACACATGCAAGATCTTCCTACATTTATTTATTAGCTGAAGTGTGAGGTGTGAATGTCTTCAGAATATTCATCCAACATCTTGACAGTCTTGATATTTCGTCGTCACAAAAGCTGTTAAAAACATGATTCTGGAATAGAGAAATCATACGCAAGCTTCCTGGGCCCAATTTCATGACGCTGCTTACCTCAGAATAATTTGCTTAAGCATTTATAAGCGTATTTTACTGTACCCTGCATTTGTATTGTTGCATCACTCATTTGCTAGCAATAATGGCAGGCTAAATAGCGTGCCCCTCTCTATGCTTAAGAGTTAGAAGCACTATGATGAAAAACATACAGTAAACAAAAGAATCGGCTGCTATTATGCACTTAATTAACCCTCCTACTACTACAAGGGTCAAAATCAGTCAAAATGTTGATATACTTGCCAAGGTATATCTAGTACACTTAAAAGTCAAACACTGTCAAACCTTACGTGTAGTGAGTACATTTACAGCTCAAAATGAGTCGACCGTTTTTGACTGGTAAAAGCAATGTCTGGTATTGTTCAGGGTGGTCAAAACGACAGCAAAAGCCAGTAAAAAATGCCCCTGGTGTGCACATTTGGGTCAACAGTCAAAACAGGCAGTTGACTGGTTTTGACCTCTGTAGCAACTTCCCACTAAAGTGCAGCAATAGTAGGAGGGTTTTAATGCATTGTATGACACCTTTTTTTGCACTTTGCACTTTGCACTAGGTGTAGGGATTAACATACAAATAATAATCACTAATGAACATAAAAATAATATTTGATAAATTTTATTTCGTACAAGAAAAATATGGATTAACCCGTATTTAGTATTTAAGGATTCCTTTCTTTTGAACCCATTTTCTTAGAAAGTTGCATTATGTACATTTAGATCATAAAGGGTTAGGTTAGTGTTAGGGTTAGGGTTAGAGTGTGCCCCTCTCTATGCTTAAGAGTTAGCAGTGCTATGAAATGTAAAACATACAATGAAGCAAAAAATCAGCTGCGAAGCGGCTCTATGAACTTGGGCCCTGTATATTACACTTCACTGTATATTACATTAACTTAATACATTGTATGACAATGTTTATTTGCACTTTGCACTTGGTGTAGGGATTAACATACAAATTATAATCACTAGTAGTGAACACAGAATTAATATTTCATAAATTGTATTTTGTACAATCAGAAAAATATGGATTAACGCATATTTAGCCTTTAAGGATCCTTTCTTTTAAACACATTTTCAGTCTTAGAAAGTTGCATTATGTTCATTTAGATCATAAAGAGTTAGGATCACTCTATCACTCGGGCGAGACTTGAACCCACCACCTCCTATCAATGAATGCGAAATTATATGTATCTTATGTATAACTACAGTTAATTGTGAGTTGACATACTAGTACATGTATGCAACAAAAATTTAAAAAAAATTTAAAAACAAATATGTAACTTTGCCTATCTGCTTAATTTAAAAAAAATTATATACTAACATCTTTTTAATGTTTCCAGAATACCAAATTTGCACCCTTTTGTGTGGAGGATTCAACGGTACTTGTGGTTTAAGTGGGAAGTTATTACTAAAATTTTAATTCAATAAATCACTTATTAACGGTTTTTCTGTGCCAGTTTTTATTTCTTAAGACAATGTAAGTTTGCGGTGGCTGCACTGACTACGTTTGGTCTAATTTTAACTATGCTAACCCTCCTCCCCAGAAGTAAGTAATGATTTTATTACATATGTAACTCAGTGTTCTTATTTTGTTAACTCTTTTGGCTGCGATTGATTTTCTTCTTTTTCATTAGAGTAGGCCTACACTTTTATCCAGTGACAAGGTCTTGCCTGTATTTCCTCCCTTTTATTTCTTTTTTTTCAGGGAATCGGTTTAGGCATTATGTGAAGTCTAAATACAATCACTAGCAAGTATTGTACACATGGGGGTTATGGAGAAGGGGTCCTTGGATGGACACCAAACAAAACAAACATGATGTTGTTATGAATACATTTCCTTATATGTAGGCAAACACTAACTGATAGCTTGGGAATTTCTCATAAAATATAAAATGCTTAACATTTAAAATCTGCATAATTTTAAAGGATATATTATGAACACTGTTTTGTCCACTTTTGTCTTTGCAGAGGGGAAGAACTGGTGAATATTGAATCTGAAGCCAATCTGACCAAGATGCTGAATCAACCAGTAATGAGAATGCCCAAGACAACAGCCACATCCAGCCGCAGTTCCACTGTGCGAGACCGTGCCATGAGGGATGTGGTGTTTGAGTCAAGATAACAACAAAGAAATAATAATGCCAACAAAAAATACAAAAAATATTGCAGTATTGCCTTAGCAAACCATAATATCTGTATTCTTTCAACAGATGATTACAGCTAAAATTGGTATTATTGAAAATTATTTTTGTTTTTAAATTATGTAAACCAGAAAATCCAGAAAATTGTACATTGAAGTTTTGAAAATATTTCACCACCTTTTGGTAGTTATAATTGCATTTATTTCGGGAAACATTTTCTTGGAGTAATTTTAGCTATATACATGTGCACGTACATATACAGTATTTTGTTTTCTTTTCTAATAACAATGATGATTGATTTGAAAATAATTTGTGTAAAGAATGAACATGTACACGTAAATCATTTATTCATTTTGATTTATTTGTAGATACATACAATTATTTTATTACATAGACATTGTCCAATGATGTACAATTCCTTTAGTAGAGTCAATATATTAACCAAATAATACATAATGCTACTTTTTACACAAAAAACCTTTAGCACGTACAACCCGTTTTTTGGAGTACAATTATTTTAATCAGTTAATGAATTAAATCAGTGAAGGCAACAGGGTTTATGTATATCTATAATTAAATCATGCACAACGATAATTGTAGTGGCTTATTTTAATATGTTCATATTTACAATTTTAGCAATAAAATAATAAAAGCAGCAAACTAAAAAAAAAGACAAACAATCGACTCCTTGCTAACATTGTTGGATGTTAATACTATATGACTACATGTATTTTTTGCTTGGTACACTTCTATGCCCTCATTGGGTACGTTATACACTTTGACAATTATTTGAACAATTAAGAGGGCAGGTTATCAGTAAAGGGACGATATAGTCACGATCAACAGGTCATGGAATCGGAGTGCTAGTTTTTATATTAACTCAGTGACTGAAAATAATACCCCACATGATAAGGTCATATAACCGTTGCTGCTGTATAACTTTTCAGTAATTTTCAGTCACTGTGTTCACCTTAAACTAGGACACCCATTCCATGCCCTGTTGAAAGTCTGCTTTGATGTTGGCCCTTTAACGGGGAAGGGTAGTATGTGCTCCCTCTTTTTTCTCACCATGCATATACCCTTCCCCCATACTTAATACCATAATAAAAAACAAACAAACAAGCAACAAAGAAATCTGCCCAACAAGCATCAGAGAAATTCAGTATGTTTGAAGTCATAGTTTTCATTTGATGAAATTTACCTCACGATGCTAATTCATATCAAAAACAACTGATGGAATGGTCAAGGTGTCCCCCAAACTTTGAATGTTTCATGTAACTCGATTTTCCCCAAATAGATTTTCACCCAAGCTCATTGCCCCATCTGTCGTCTTGGGATCTTGGAGATGAGTAAAATCATACTTCACTGAGATGAAAAGTAAGAGCTTCAAAGATGATGTGCAAGTTGGGTGAGTACTAACTCATAGGAAACAAGAAGTTTCTAGCAAATTGTTTTGTGTAACCGAACATGTTATAATTCACATATTTTCAAAAGTACAATTGCAGCAGGCCTGGAATTGCAGATGTCGCCCTCCGTTTCCTTGGCCTTGGTGACCTTTTTAAAAGTTCCATTAGACATTCTGATATTCTTGAATGGATATGCCCTTTACTCAGGAAAAATAAAAGTGGCCTTGCCCATAAATTATAAACATGGCCTGCTGCAGTGAAATCCGACGGTATGACTTAGGCTTACAGTAGCATTTATTTTGAAATGTGTACGAGGAGATAATCCATCTTGAAAATAACATGAGGGAAGCATTGTGGTTCCACCTTAGAGAGGCCTTCGTTGACAACAGTGGGGATTATGATAATGTAATCATCAGGTGGAGTCTTTTACTTTGAAATTGACTCACAAATAAAAGCCGAACATATATATGTTTAGATGTTGCATCTAATCTAGGCCTACTGTTATTGTCTTCAGTAAAGTGTATCGAGGCAAAATTACAAAGTAAATTTATTGTATGCTGTTTGGTGCTGAAGTTCAAGAGAATCTGATGTAGGGCAAACGTGTATCATAAATATATATTTTTCATAAACAATTATAATACTTCAGGAAATCGAAATCGAAACCGATCCCTACACTACAACATACATGCACTTGATTAAATTGTACACACATCTCCATTGAAATGAAACAGGAACAACATTATGAAATTGAGAGTAATCAGTGCTTGTAATTCAAACATCTTATAGGATGTAGGAGACGTTGAACTTAGTACATGTGTATAAACTCGCCATTTGAAGATAATTCAATTCAATTCAATTCATTTTTTATTGTCCTTAAAATGGAAATTAGTATTGTCGAACCTGCTCATATATAAGATTAAAAATATTTAAATTACAAAAACAAATTATTACACCTAATAAAAAAAGAACTACAAACCATATATATACACAAGAGGGCATACAAAATAAGATTCAATAAAAACAAGAGAAATTCGGGTAGGTTTGTCTGGCAAACCTCTACCCCTAAAAACCTCTACCCACTCACCAGACCAAAACAGAAGACATCATTGGACCAAACACATTGAAAAATACAAATACATGTACTACATTGTATCCAGGAAACCACTATTTCATGTTATACGTGTATTGTTTTTGTTTGTTATCACAATTTTAGATAATATTGATGTTCCGTGACTAGTTTAAGTTATTTATATTGGAAACAGATTCTGTAACGGTATTGTTGTTTTCGAACATTATTAATTAAGCATTCTGTTTGGATTGTCTGAAATAAAATAAAAATATGTAGGATTTTAAAACGTCACCCGCCACTTAACCAAGGAGCTGTTGACTTGTTAACTACACTCACTGGTCAAAAGTATTGCAACATGCTCAAAATAGCACTTTACAGTAACAGGTGCATGAGATGATCATTTAATCTGATTTCATCGATCGTGTATTACATAATTTCCGAGCAAGAACAGTAAAAAAGAACATTGACTTCAAAACACAGGCACTTTCAAGAAGTCTTAAGTAGTGTAAATAAAATAAAATTAATTATTGTAACACAGTTCTCCAAACTGAACTTTGGTGTGTGTTGCAATACTTATGGCCAGTGAGTGTAAATTGCAGTATCTCCCATTATTGAAATTTTCAGTAACATTTATAATTTTTTGTATTATTGTTGTTATTTTTATTATTATTTATTTATTTATTAGTATTTTTTTAAATATTTTCTTTTGCGATCGCTATAATTTTAAAGGGAATATATAACTAACTACATGGGGGAGGGAGAACCAATTTAGGCTTATCGACGACATTTTAACGGGTTAGCTAATTACACATCATGGAAAAAAAAACTGCATGGGGTATTAGAAATTACACCAGTGGTGTTGGGCAATATGCCCAATAGAAACGCCATGAAAAAAAATATGGTTTTTCATTAATGTTATTTTAACATCCAATTGTTTAGTGATGGGTAGTAGGTATATTCAAGCTCTTTACATTTCTGTTTTATGTGTATAGTACAGTGTATATACAATTCACAAAGTGTGTAGTATCTAGGCCTATTATTTTTTATCATATTATTACCGGACCCCACACCCCAACCCCAACCCCCACACCCCAACCCCTACCCCCACACCCACACCCCTACCCCCACTTGAATTCACGGAATGTATTATTTATCCCCATCCATAGCAGTCAATAGTGTACAGCTATAAGCTGTAATTGTCAGTACATAGTATGCTGATCTAGGCTTCATTGGTAGCAGGAGCGGGTCCAGGATCTTTGAAAAGGGGGGGGGGGGGTCCAGATGGGTGGAATGAGTAGAATAAATATTCACTCGATCTGTATACATGTAGCCTATACAATCTGTATGTATACTGCAAATTTGCATTTTTCTGTAGGGCACCCCTACTGTTTGATCAATCAGGTCAGGCAAAGAGTGGTCAATTATCAGCTTGGTCTCTTTTTGATGAGCAGTCATTATCACAGAGCAAGGATGTGTCTATGGTCATTTGCTCAAACAGAAAAATCACCGTATTTTTCTCATCTCGGTTAGGGTCAATGTAATACATCCCCATTTGGTTGGTTATACCCCTTCATTGATCCATTCTTGAACCGCCCCTAGCTTTACTCGTAAATTGTATTTTCAACCCAGTCAGTTTTATCTTCCATTATCGTAGGTGAGTAATTTTTTATCGCTTCTGATGACTCTATTGGAATTAGTTCACTCCCGTACAACGTATTATCAACCCATTCAGTCCCTTGCCCATTTGAAGATGACTCGGTCAGGTTCCATACATCGGGCTGGTTCACTTGTGTGAAATCATCATCTGGAGTTGCGTAAACATCATCATCAGCAGAGGGCTTCTCCTGAATGCACTGGCTGTAGACTGGAAGAGTTCCTTGGTTCAGTTCTGTGGTGACGTCAGAGTCCATATTGTTCGTTGTGTTGTCTGGGTGTCCATACGCATTGTGTGTGAAATTGGATCCTATCTTATCCATGGCAACATCAGAAAATCCCTTTCCTTCTTTTCTTCTGAACATAGAGCAAGAACAACATGCAAGACATAAATATTCACATACATGGACATTACTGTATGAACTATCAGAAAAGGAGAAATATGTTTCCCGCCTTTCAGGATATAATTCAACAACCAATTGGTATGATACATTGTCTTTCAACATGACTCAGGAAAATGTTTACGAAACTGTATTGGAACTAATTTGGTTTTATTGGAATTGTGTGTTTTTAAATATTTCCCATGAATACAACCACTATGACGAGGAAAATTTACATTTTGTATGCTCATTCTTGTGATCTCATTCTTGTGATTATTTTGTCATAAAATATGGAAATACTTTTATTTATTTTTGGTAAGTGTGAAAAACGTATTTTTATGTACTTTTGCCATAGTTAGCTGCTCGGATTTTATAAATTTGCTAAATGCAAAAACACTCGTTGAGTAAAATTGTGCTTACGTTGCTAAGTACACTGCCCATGTCACGAACCATTTATAAGCCAGTAGGCCTATACACATTGGTAAAATTTCTGTAAATGCATCCATGAATCAAGATATACCTGTGAAAGTTTAATCTTATTCCTTTCTGTCGTTAACGAGAAAATAGTGAAAACGCATTCAGACTGAGTGCATTCATTCCAACTTGGACATTCTGTCTACTCAGATGAATAGATTACATTTTAGAACTGATTTTCTTGATTTTACTAATTTTATTAAAACAATTGAGACATAAATATGCCTATTTCAAAGGATGTTTGTTAGCGATCATCATCAACTTTACACGAAATAAGTTTCATGTAAAAATGTCATCATTTATATTTTTCAAGCCATGAATGCATGTACAGCTGGGGCTTTAGAACGCATACAGGGTGTGTACATTCATTGGCGGATCCAGGGGGGCTAAGGGGGCTGTAGCCCCCCTAAAATCGTTTAAAAAAATAAAATAAAATAAATTAATTAATTATTTTTTAAATCAGATACAAACGGTAAGGTATTCCCCCTCATGTTTCCCCTCATTTCCCCCTCACTGTGCTTTGTTTTTCTCTCTGATTATTTCATTGTAATTTTTGTATTACTGAAAAATCGCTCTTGATTCTCAGCCCCCCTAAAAATATTCTGGATCCGCCCATGACATTGGGCGTATCAAGCGATCGTTAAAGACTACCTTTATCATAGTGCAGCCAATTATTGTTTATTTTATGTCTATGCAAACTTACATGACCAAACCGAGGCTGGAAGGAAAACAGACCAGTGTTTTTTATGTACTGAATTTCAACACTATATAATCGTACTCGGTGGGGAATCTGGACAAAAAATGGCCGTCGCTCATGTAAGTTGCAACTCGTTACCTTTTCCTCCAGAAGAAAATCATCACTATGAGTGCAGCGAGTGCTGCCAGTACTCCAGCTGCTATTCCAACTATTGCACCTACGGGAGGTATTAAAACGAAACAAATACACGGTTTGTAAATAATTACGTGTACATAGGTCTGAAACGAACTGCTTCGAAGGGCGAAAACTCTCGGTTGATAAAACCACTGACTACAGTTATTTTGAACAGTGAATGTACCGGTAAGTCTTGCAGGATTTTTGATAGCACTTTTCAAAAGGAGATTTGTATAACGGTTGAAGCGAATATTTATTTTTGCAAGTTGCAAGTTTTTGTTTTTGTTATGAAAGGGGGTTTACACCATTGGTAATAAACCCGACAAGTTTTAAAGGGAAGGTACAGCATTGGTTATTGACAAAACTAATTCTTCAATGAGTTTGTTTACTTTATTCATAGAGAAATGACACAGATCTAGATACAGTTTTATATAAATTAAACAACCAACTTGTGAATATTTCAGCTCATGAGAGAAGTTCATAATTCAACAAAAGAAGGGAACAATTGTAGGAGGTCCTCGATTTATACCAGCAAACAAACGTGTGTGGGTGTGTACGGGCCGGGAGGGGGTTATGCTGGACCCCTCTCCATCCCCAGTATGTCCGGCCGTGGTATTAATAATTGCATTATACCTGTCTGTAATGTTCCAGCTAATGGACTATTGGTTCCAGATGCCTCTGTGGCGGGTGGCGTCTTTGAAGTTTTACCAATGGTTGTTCCATCAGCAGCAGGAATTGTAGAGTCAAAAGGAATCGTAGTCATGGGAGTAGTATCAGGCAGACTTGTCATCGGATCTGTTGTGGCTTTTGGAGCTAAATATTCAGAGTGGTGGGAAAATACGTATAGCTACACTGCATTGGTGGTTCTGGTTATTCATACAAAATTTAAATGTCATGGAGATGAAGGATAGGCTATAGATAGTTAAGATTAGGATCCTGTAAAACTGTGTTGGTATAAGCCCAATGTTATGAACATCACTAATGGGTGTAGGTTTTAACACCACAGTGTAGTAGTATAATGCATCCGTCCGTTTTAAGAGACGATGGGTTTGCATCCTGCATTACAACATAAAACGGGAATGACAAAATAAAGACTGTTTGACGGTAAATAAATAAATAAAGACTAAATTACAGACGGTAACACCATGTAGAAATTCTCTTTTGAGTAGTAAATAGTTCTGAAAAGAACTGGTTGGTTACAACACGATGTTTCGATCAGTATGCTCTAATCGTCTTCAAGAGAAGACGAATGACAAAAGTATAATGTCAAGTATAATTTATGTTAAGTCAATGTTTGATTTATGTTGTAATCTCTCAAAACTATTCCAAGAAAACTTCACATGCCCTATTTTTCAATTTCAACAAAGGGTGGTTCGGCAATACCACGCCAGGCAACAGACTGAGTGCTTCAAAATTTAGTTGGTACTCGGGGGTTAATATTTGTTTGCAACTTTACAGCTCAGTCTTCGTACTGTACACTGCAGTGTGATGTACATTCTCAAAGAAACTGTTTTGTTTGCTTAAAAAATGTTTTACCTGTACATGTTGGTATGGAGTCGTTCCAGGTGACGTTATTGCCAGTGTCCATGGCGCATTCGATCGTTTGGGCCCCTTGAAGAAGAAAACCATCGTCGCAAGAGAAAGTTATTTGAGTCCTGAAGAATTTGAAGTTCATTAAATTATAAGACACAGAAGGCGGATCAGTGACGATGAGAGTTCCGTTGGTGGGTGGTCCTATTTCATTACTGCACACTCCTTGTGAAACTGGGATAAGAAAATATTTTCCATTCAACAAAATTCATCGTTTTCATTCTGCTAAACTTCAATTAAATAATTGAAGACATACGAAGTCTTTCTAAAATTTGTTCTCCAAACTTAGTTTCCCTTAGCTTATAGCACAGTGATAGTTGTGAAGTACAGCCTAGTACGTTTTCGCTGTTAAAGCAAAGGGTACATTGAAAACTGCTTTTTGGGTATGCAGACCGTCTTTGCATTTGACGTAGGCCTATACTGAACAGCAAAAGAAACGTAAGTCCGAGGACAGCAAAAGAAACGCAAGTCTGAGGTCTTGTCAAGTTTTCAAACAGAAGACAAACCATTTTGATTCTAATCACTCATTTAATGAAAAATGCTTTTCAATTTGTGAGCTGAAAGTAATTGTTGAAATTGTTGCAATTTCAACAGTCACTTTCAGCTCACAAATTGAAAGCATTTTTCATTAAATGAGTGATTAGAATCAAAATGGTTTGTCTTCTGTTTGAAAACTTGACAAGACCTCGGACTTGCGTTTCTTTTGCTGTCCTCGGACTTGCGTTACTTTTGCTGTTCAGTATATTAAACAACCACTAACTTGTGAAAACTTAAGCTCAATGGAGAAGTGTGAAAATGAATTCACAATTTCTAAATGAAAATGCTTGGAGCAAAAAAGTTGTCGGTAACAGTTTGTATTTTCTGTGAAATGAGAGCACTTCAGATCAGGCACGTAGCCACGGGGGGCACGTGCCCCCCCCCCCAAAAAAAAATGTCAGAGTTTCAAAAATTCAAAGGGGTGGGCCATCCCCCCCCCATACCAACAAATAATTGTGCGAAAAATTCTGGCTCACAAGAGCATGCACGGAATGTGCCGCCCCCCCCCCCCCCAAAAAAAAATCCAACTCTGGCTACGTGCCTGCTTCAGATAGAACATGTTTTGTAGGATGATTAGTACCTTTACCAACTTAGCTTTCGGATCATAATTCAGTAATTGTGTAATCGGGTAATTACCAATTAGACCTTAATCTTCCCTTAATGCTTTGCTGATTTTTTTAAAATAATCTTAATCGATCCTTATGTCAATTAAAATCCACACAAATCAATACATGAACAAATCAATGCATAAATTCATACATGCACCCTTCAACCATGGAGGCATCTTAATCAATTAATCATGTTTGAACTATTCTCTTATACTTTTGTAAATAGATATCCGATCAGATGCTCCACATATCTGCTCGTTATTTCCTTCACAAGGATAATCACACTCCGATTCATCTCGTTTTCCATGTCTGCCGTAGTCCTCGTTGTTTCCACAAAAACATTCATCCCAATATTCAAGTCCAGCATATTTATAATCGTCAGCTGGTAGTGTATCCAGACAGTAATTGAAGCACCACTCCACGGACTGACTGTTAGATTCTTTCTTTGTAGTTTCAAGGGCACGATCACTCGGTTTGTCCACGAAGCATCCTAAATAACCAGGTTCTGTCAGAATAAAAAGTATGTGGTTACACGCTGTACTCTGGGCTATTTTTGAATGAATGCACTTTTGATAATTTCAGTATTTTACAAAAGACGTTCATCCCACCAAGCAACCAACCGTGTAAACGAAAGGACGATTGTTCACAAGCACACACATTGTACTCCCTGTAATGTTATGTTAAGGGCTGAAGGGTGGGGCGTGTAGTGTGTTAACTATTTTGATCACTGTGTTACGGAAGCTTGAATTGCCTTCACGTTACTGCAATACTGAGATAATTTATATCGGAAACAAGTTTTTTTTTCATTGAATTCCACATTTCTTTTAAAGAAATATGTATTTCTGACATATTTTATCGTTGTATTCTGTGTTTCCATGAAAAAAAACTTGTTTCCGAGATAAAACCTTGTTTTCTTGGAAACAAGGTTTTTTATCATTGAATTCCACGTTTCTTTTAAAGAAATCTGAGATATTTTATCGTTGTATTCTGTGTTTCCATGGAAAAAAAAAACATGTTTCCGAGATAAATTATCTCAGTATTGCAGTAACGTGAAGGCAATTCAAGCTTCCGTACTGCGTGCACGTGATGGGAAATACTTTTTCAATCGTTTATAATATAGGCTTTTACTCGGGCAAAGAACACTAGTAATATATATACTACAGTTTTTGCAGTGCAAAGAAAATAAATTTCACAGTCAGGAAAGGAAGTCAATCTGTCGTTTCAAAACCAAAATAAAAAATACAAATACAAAATTGTAACTGCACTGCAAAAACTGTGGTGCACCAGTGGTGTCAACTTTATTCTTCCACAGTGTTTATATTGTGCGAGTTGCCTAATATAAACACCAATAGTGTAGTTTTTAACACCACAGTTTTTGCAGTGTGTAACCTACACATAATTAACTAAAAAACACA
Source organism: Zoroaster sp. YZ-2022 (assembly GCA_029582265.1). Taxonomy (NCBI): domain Eukaryota; kingdom Metazoa; phylum Echinodermata; class Asteroidea; order Forcipulatida; family Zoroasteridae; genus Zoroaster; species Zoroaster sp. YZ-2022. The sequence continues at coordinate 8,390,424 of CM055831.1, forward strand.
CAAGACCTACGTCCAGCGTTTTGAGCAGATAGGTCTCAATACCAATTTGAGGGGCGAGGAAGGAGAGGGGACAAGTGTGGATCTCACTATTCATTGCATGTCAGTTTACATTTCCACATTGTGTCCCTTTTGAATGTTCCCCCTTCTAAAGCCACCCTGGATCCACCCCTGGCCATGCCACTTGATAAAGTGGGTTATAATTATTATCCAGTGGCGGTTCCAGGGGGTAAATGGGGGCGTGTTCCCTCTTTTTGGATATCAACCACATACACAAATTCAAAAGGTTTACCATAATCTATAATTTCCAAATTGTTGTGTCTTTATATGCCCCCCCCCCCTTTGGCTGTAGCCCCCCTTTTTTTCATTGTGTTCCCCCATTTTCCACGACCCTGGATCCGCCCCTGTTATTAACCTCTTCTTTTCTAACAAATCAAGAAGGCAAACAAACATTATTCATTAAAAGTGCGTGTACTCACCGTTCTGAAGAGAGGATGCAAGTTGAAACGTTGTCACCCATAGCAGGACATTTATGCACGAGAGTTGAACGAAATCTCGTTTCCCTCGTAATTTCCTTGGTAAAAACATATCCTATTCGTCCCTCGAATCTAGAAGTTTGACGCAAAGAAAATGAACAAACAAGGCAACATATGCAGCTAGTGAAGTTTGCTTTGAGGTCCAACGTGAACGTTCTATCCCATTTGTAACTCTGTTTTCAGAGAATAAGTCATTTTTACATGCATTGATGCTCTGTTCAATTTTGTTGGGCACATTTATTGAATACTAAAGTCCAAGTATAGGCCTATATACATGTACTGCTGAAATTCAAGCACATTTGGTCGTTGCCAGCCCGCCGACTATTGTCTGCCACACTTCAATATTTGACTGCTTTTAAATTTCAGTAAATAGAAAAAACGTGACTATATATATATCTAAAGTATTTTTTCGTTGTACTTTTTCCGGGTTCACAAGTTTATCCAAAATGGCAACATATGGAAACCTTTTGTGCCAAAAGGACCCTATAAAAATGCTGTACTACACAAACGACCTTGAAGTCCCCTGGCTCTGTTGAGCTATTTACAGGTGTTGGACTAGTCCATTATGGACAATAGGTAATTATCTGCATTGAATGGTATTTGTGTTGGGTCACTTTCACAGCTTTAAGAATTGTTTACTTGAACTGTTTATGCATAACTTGATCTGGGAAAATTCACACTTAAAGATGAACAAAAGACCAAACAGAAAATACTTCAAACTCTTTCAATTTCCTGTAATAAATCACAACAGTGTACTTTATTGTAAAAGGAAAAACAACATACAGAGTTATAAAAATTAATCTTAATACTGTTGGGCACGGCAATTTGTCTGAAGTTAGCACACACTGTTTATAAACCCATTATAAAAAGTTGTACAAAATATATATACGTGATATGGCAAGCTGACAATTTGTAAAGTTTTAGCAGACACTGATTGACATTACACATTGTACACCATGTTATGAAAGTTGTGAAAAATTCTGAATTCCCAAACCATGGTAAAATCTTGCCCGTCATTCATTTTACAATACAGAGAACTTTACTGATACAATAAAATGTAATTTTGAGTGTGAAATTATGCTCAATTTCCAATGCAAAAGATGCAATTATTATGAAATTAAGATTTTAAAAACCATGTAATTGTATCAACAAAATTAAACTAAAAGTTCTAATTAAAACTCGGGAGTAATTTAATGGAAAGATTATAAATTTTTCATTTGTAAACCAACAATTATTTGCATAATACAAAATTGAAGTGCACAAAACTTCATCCAACAAGCTATGAAAAAGTGTCCTAAATGAAAATGCATTATTTGAGAAATCGCTATCACTTCAATTTAATAAAATACTCAAAAATTTGCCTGGCAGCATCTGCAGCCGGTGAATTTTCGATGTAACGTGTTAGTATTGGCCGCCATCTTGCTTGCACAATGCAAAAAGGATGAAATTTTGTTGTCGGTTGTGCAAGCAAGATGGCAGCCAATACTATACTAACACGTTACTGCAGCGAAGAAAATCATTTTTATTGCTAATTAAAACCACATTTTCAAAAACTGAAACCCTGTATGTATGCCACTGTCCCTTATATACATATTTTTAACTTTATTTTTGAGTTTTCAGTGTATTTAGAACGTGTTGTCGTCAGTTGTCGGTTTTTAGTAGGACCCGATGTAGCTGCTGAAGACAACTTCGGCCCCTGATGGCGCTGACGGTAGTCGATGCTTGCCTTTTCACGGAGCTTCATTTCTATGACAGAGAAAAAATGACATTGTTAAAATCATTAAGTGGCACATTCCTAGGTTTTTTACTAAAATGTAAATGTTTGTTCCGAGACAAACTTTTTTGGCCTCATCTCATGTTACTAACAAAATATGATAAACATGCATCTCACAAAGTACCAAATTTCAAAACCAAATGTCCGAGTTTTACACTGTCATGACTGTAAGCAAATATAATGAACGACGTTAATTGTTATTGATAACAGAACTTGTATTTAAACATGGAGGAAGGAAAACTAACTCTGATAACAAAACGATATACACTGAGCTGCCAACACGATCGAGCAAAATGGGTGAAGTAACGTTAGACACTGTTTACCCCTTCTGTATTGGAAATGGAATGCGCCATTAGGCCAATGAAAGTTGATTACTAGTTTCTCGTCAGCCATTTATCAAATTTTGGTGAGTTTTTTTTTTCATTATTCATTATTCATTATTTTTCATCAAGGAAAAATGCAACCCATACACATACACAAACTGCCATTTTGAAACAGATTTAGGTTCTATAGTAAATAATGATGGTGCAAACCCATTCAGTGACACCACATCTTTGTTGACTTTTGTTTTCCAAGATGTATTTGTCATACAAATTGAAATACAGTGAATCCGTATTTGACTATTTCCAAAATTTGTCAATTTGACAATGAGTTTTGTGGGAATAGTAGGCTTTTTTGTATGAACGTACCAATAATGACCGATTGGTCAAATTGGGGGAATGTGTAAAAGATATTTTTTCAGATCCTTTAGTGAATGCGCACATCAGCATGCAAACGACATGAACATACCTTGAAGGCATGACAACGATCGATCAATACCAACCTCGTACCACGGCGACAATACACGACCCGGATAGGCCGGGCACATAGTATGCGATCTGGAAACGAGGTTGCAATTTGTGTGACCTGTGAACGTCATTCCGCGGCTCTCAGCGGCTGCACCAGCTGCATGTACACTATATACCCTGCATGCCATGGGTTTTCTTTCGCAAATCTGTGAAGCTAGGCAGATCAGCGCTTCCCATGGGCCCAGCTGTATGGAAGGTGGGCACGACCGGTATGTTGCATGATACAGCGAAGCTGCAAAAACATCGACCGCGCAATCGGAATGGTTCCTTTTAGCTTGGGAGTAGTTTGCGTCGGATTTTCCGGATTTTCCCAAAAATGTTTTGCAAAATAATGAAATTTTGGCATAATGAAATTTTTTGGTGCGGGGCCAAAATCACGTGCGGGCGCTGACGAGAAACTAGTAATCAGCTTTCATTGGCCTTACAGTGTGCACATCGTGTATCCAGCAAACTACCACTACTGGCCTTTTTCACGTAGCAAATTTCTCTCCTCAAACTATAGCTATATTACGGTGAAATTGGCTAATACAAATCATATACATTTGTTCTATATAACTTAAACTACAATATGATTACAACATTGTAACAAAAATCTGAAAAACTTACTCACAATTTAGCCCAAAACATACAGCAATCGAGACGAACGTTCCAACATTTCACAATGCTATCACTTTTTGTGGCTGTAGTCTCCTGGCAGTCTTATAATTATACACTCTTCCATCCTGTTTACGACATGTATGTGTGTGTGTGTGTGTGTACGTGAGCGCGCCTACGGAAGCGTGTACTTAATCACGCACACGAAAAGACTAGTCGTTCCCAGCCGAGCCAGGCCAGGGTCCCGAGTAACGCCAAATTTGGATGGCTATTTTTTTTTCAAGAAAGATACGCGAGTGTTATCCTGAACCAATCAAAATGATCGTTACATTATTAGTTCTGCAAAGACTTGCTGAAGATACACTCTTTGGAACTAAGCCGTACGATGACGTGTATTAAAATTATGATGAGTTGAAGTCGGGAGTTACTGTACAAAAAAGGATTTTACACAGAAAATGAGCCCGATTTTGACTGAAAATGTGATATTTATCATGAAATTAGCGAGCCTAAATGATTATAGATTTCATTCTATTGAATATTTTATGAAAGTATAGTATCTTAGCTTCGTTATGCTACAAGAACTAAGCGATATTTTAAAAGATATTCTTACAATGACGATAGATGCCAAAAAAATACGATTTTTTCGGCAGTTTTTCCATTGGGATATAGCGTGAAGGAAACTCGCAGGCTTAGTTCCCCAATGGAATCACTTATTACCTTACGGCTGGACAATCACGTTGTTTGGCCAGGAGGGTCAAAGGGCATGCGTGTGGGTTAAAGGAAATGTACATCCTTTGTATTGATTTCCTATAACAATCATGCACATGATTACTATTCTGTACTATCTGGAGGGTGATATATGGAATTACATGGGTATACGTTGCGCCAAGCTATACGTTTATCTTAATTGGGGGTACATGTAAAGTTGATGATGGTATCAAACATCTCTATAGAAATATTTCTGTCTGAAGTTCTACCATTTTTTTTCCTTTTAGACTAGGCTCATATTACTCAAACTCACTCAAAAGAGTCTCAACCCTGAGTTACTTTCACAATGGACCATGTTTAACTATTTAAACAATTTTGCATGGTCACTATAGTGATAATTTATATATATAGGCCTACTCGGAATTGTATTAAACAAACCCGATAGACCTGTTACAAAAAAGAAAACAAGTTCTGGTAGAGGATTATTTACAGGAAATGATATAAGTTGTTACAGAAATCATCATCAACCTTTTTACTATAAGTAAGCTTCATGTAAATATGCATTCATTTATTTTGTTTTAGATTACCAATAGTGTATAAGTAGGGGTTTTAATGCATGACCCACAAAATCATGATCAACAGGGGAAACGAACAGAGAGGGCGCTATTTATTTTTTCACAAGTTCTACCTTCCTCAGGTCTATGACCCTGATGTCAAATTAGGATACGTTAAAGGTTGAACATATTATTATTAAAGAGATGTTAATGGATGGATTGTACAACAATAACCAAATGGACTCAAATTTTCATTTAAAACGTACTTACATTTTAAAGCTGGTGATGGTATGAATCTTCCATAGAAATAATTTTGTCTGAGGTGATGTCATTTGAAAGCAAAGTGAAATATTTTCCAGAGTACTCTTTCCTAAATTCAGTATGAGAATTAATACAAATAATCTAAATGCGTCATTCAATATTTCCTCGTTTACGACACGACATAATAAGCTGAATCTTTCACATGTTGGTTGTTTCCTGTATATATTTATTCAAAGAGAGTAAGCATACATGTAGAATCAATTTTGCCAACGTGCACTTTCCCTTTAAGCTCAAAGTACAGACCGCTTGATGTGTTGTAGTCAATTCGATCTGATAATATTTACAAGAAAACTAAAGAAACAACTATTTAATGCATACACGTCACTGCACAAGTTAAACTTACGACGTGTTGCTGTTGTTGTGTTGCCTTAGTACCTGTTTGTACACCCTCCATTTGTCCCTCCGTATTGTGACCTTTGTCTCGCAACAGACTACAGTCTCTAGTCTGTGCATGTCTGTCAGAAGGTTAGGGCACACAAACGTTTGCTTCATCCGAGTCTAAAATGTTGTCAGAACTGTATAATTAATAATTATAATTATGTTTCACATGATGTCACCGCAAACGGTCTTTTCTTATCCTTTGCACCATGCAAAGCTACAAGCATTACTTATAACTATGTTTTCGATCTATTTCATTGCATTTTTTCAGTGTTATAATGTTTAATTCTTGATCTAAATTTTTTAATTTATATTTAACCGCATTTTAATATAAATGATGTACATAACATGTAATGCAAGGGCCATCAGTGAAATAAATGTGAATGAAAAATATATGCATTGGCCTATTAAAATACCTATTCTAAGAATGGAGATGTCCAGATTCAATTCAATTCCATTCAATTGAAATTCAATTAAAATTAAAATTCAATTAAAATTCAAAATTCAATTAAGTTCAATTCGACATGTACTTCCATAATGGAACACAAAAATATATAAATCTGTGCATACAATACTGAAGGAGATTAAGGAAATCTACATGCAAGAACAGCAAATTGTCCAGAAAAGTAAACAAAAAGCAATTATGAGTCATAATCAAAAGACCTACGTATGGCTTTTGTAGAAATATCTGTATTGTAATTGACGATTCAAGGGACGGGAGACTTAACAGACGAGACAAACGAAACAAAGAATAGAAACTATGACAATCGGAAAGACATATATACTGAGACGCAATAGAAACTTACCACTTTTTCGACCTTAAATTATCAGTAATCACAATGCACAAATGTAATTATGTGCACTTATTTTGGCAAGTCAGTGTACCCCCTACAGACAAATCGGTCACACATGGTCACGTGACCTTTGAGTCGTTCTCTTCATGGCCCAGGTGCGTAACACCTGGTTTGACCATCAGCGATTGCTTAAGGGGTATGTGATGATTTTAATTAGCAGCACGTGATGTCTTATTTTGAACCATTACAATTTTATGCTATTCCAAAACAAGTGGTAATTTGTATTGCGTCTCAGTATATATAAGTAGGCTATATATTACACAGTGTATATTGTACACATGAAAAAGGAAAACATTCAATCAATCATATTTAATGATTGAGTGAACACTGATCTGCAGTAGCCAAAGAAAAATAAAGTAAGGATTGATATATGGTGTGCTTTCTATTCATAAATTATAGGTAAAACTTTGAAATGGTTTCTCCTGATGACGATCAGAGCATACTGATTGAAACGCCGAGTTGTAACCTCCAGATCTTTTTAGAACTAATTATCACCACTCAATAGAGAATTTCACATGGTGTCACCGCAGTTTATAGTATTACTTATTCATAAATTATATTTTCGACCCATCCGGGCTGTCCTTTCATACTAGTCAGTGGTGGTTCAGGTATTGCCTGTTCATTTGAATCGTTTCTCGTAGCTTCTGGCTCGACTGGAAATATTGCAGTAGTCACATACAGCGTATTGTCAACCCCCTCAGTTTCTTGTCCGTTTGAAGATGACCCCATTACAAGGTTGACGACTGGAACAGTGACATCATCGGGATTTGTGTACACGTCATCAGCTGTGAGCTTTGTCCAGTTGACTTGGCTGTAAAGGGGTAGAGTTGAAGCTTCGTTGAGTCCCGTTGTGCCTTCAGCATCTGTCTGGTTCGTGTTAACTGTTAACCCATTAGTATTGTTTGAGATACTTAACCCAATCGCATCCATGGCAACATCTGAAGACTCCTTCCCCGTGTTTCCTCTGAACAAAATAATTGTAGAAAAGGGTTGCTAATTTTTGTTGTGATATTACAGTAAAAGTCCAAGGTATAAAATTGGGTAATTCAAAAAAATGCCAAATGGTCGAATTGTAAATTCATGATGATGTAAAACGGATAATAGTATCAATCTTTCCAAGAAATGATTCTGTCTTAGGTGTTGTCTTTTTGTGGAATAATTTTCAGCAAAGATTGCTGGAGTTGGTGCTATTTTTTGACAAATCTTTAAGTTGGAATTGACACTTGACTTACTGATTTGTAATTTGCATGTTGAATAATCTTGCAGAAAAAAACTCTTGATACATGTAAGGGGGAGGGGAGTAGCCGTGAGTTAGAACGAAAGGATTAAACAAAAATATTCTACAAAAACTGCATTTTATTTTTGAATAACATTTTTCTTGGCTTTATTTTGAGTTCTACTCCAACAAATGTTACTTTCCCTTAAAAGAAAACCTGATTTTCATACCAGCAAAATAACTGGTCGGGACATAAAGCGCCTACCTTTTCCTCCGGAACAATATTATAATCGCTAGGAGAAAAATCAGTGCCGCTAGCACCCCAACTACGATTCCAACTATGGTCCCTGTAAGATATAATTATGCATTCAACATTTATTATTAGCATGATTACTTCGTCGCATAGCTGACGAATCGGCTAGTATTTTGGCGCTTTTGCGATATACTGTTTTAAATCATTTATTTAGGCCTACATGGTTTTTGAGAGCAGTAATCATTCAAGTAACGAATCAGCTCAATCTATAAAATTATTAGACAATTACTTTCTCACGAATAAGTCGAAATTTGACGTTAATACTTAAACTATACTCTGTCCTTCAGTGTTGTAGGTCTCGAGACCGTCTCGAGACCTTTTTTGCCGGTCTTGGTCTCGGTCTCGGTCTCGCCCTATAAAAGTCTCGGTCTCGGTCTCGAATGGGCAGGTCTCGGTCTCGAAATGCATGGTCTCGGTCTTGGTCTCGGTCTCGGATGCCTTGGTCTCGGTCTCGGTCTTGGTCTTGGTCTCGGACAAGCTGGTCTCGACTACAACACTGCTGTCCTTACTGTTGGTACTTATACTGTTTATAATGCAGTTATGTTTCCATGAAGCCTGTTTTTAACACACGTAGCATACTGCGCGTATATTCCAGCTGGATTGTTATGTCAAAATTGATTTTATTGGCTACCTTTGTCAATCTTGATATATGCTGAATTTAAAAAAGTCTTCATTTATTACCTTATCTTTTCCTCAAAAAGTTCACAGCCCCAAATATCTTCCTAAACTGAAATGATGTAATTATTAATTTACCTGTCTCCAACTGTGCTAACAATGGACTGTTAGTCACAGACGCTGTCGATGGTGGCGCTCTTGAAGCCTTGTTACTCGTGGTCGTCGGTTCAGTTGTTGGTTCTAGGGCTAAAAAGTGCAAATGGAGTTTGTAATTTCACCATTACCAATGATATACCGTTCAGAAGCTTGCTTTAACAGTAATTTGTCCAAATTAATTTATGATATGAATTACTTTTGTGACATAATACTGTAAAAACTCTCACGATTAGTTTCTGAAATGTGTTTTTTACATTTATTTATTTTTCCTCAGGTATTTATTTATTTTTCCTCAGGTAAAATACCAATGTCCGACGAAAAAGAATATTACCGGTAAAATAGCGAGAAAATGGGCGATACCAATTTTTAAGAGAAGGTACATCATTGTTATGTTGACAAAATGGCATCTATGAGTACAATTACTTTCTTTGAATCAAGATATATTAAACAACAACGAACCTGTGAAAGTTTCAGCTAATTACGTGATTGCATTCACAAGAAAATAGTGAAAAGGCAAACACCTCCGTATCAGGCGCACAGCCAGAAATGTGTCAATGGAAGGGCAGCGACCAGTTATTTAAAAAAAATAAAAAATAGCCCCAATAAATGTTTTAATTGAGGTCACAGATCGAACAGCTATACCCCATCATTATTTTGTCATAACAGGGCCTTTTTTGTCTCTTAAGGTAATTTCAATGATGATAAATAGTTTTCCTAACTTTACACTCATTATGTTTTATTTTTAAGTTGTGATCATTTATGTTTTGCTTTTAGAATATCAATAATGCACCGTCCCAAGAAGACATTTTTGCAAACGTTATAATCCAAATTGTTTTTGCCTGGTACATGTACAGTTTGACAGAGGGCGCTATTTTGTAAACAAAATTAGTGATGTCAAGTGTCGTCCTCTATGCTCCATCTCATCGATGATGTCATTTTTGTATTGTAAACACTGAATGCCAATTAAAATTTACAACACATGTAAATAAATTTGTTAACATTTAACTAATTGTTTTGATGAACAGTGTTTTACCTGTACATGTTGGTATGGAGTCATTCCAGGTGACGTTATTGCCAGTGTCCATGGCGCATTCGATCGTTTGGGCCCCTTGAAGAAGAAAACCATCGTCGCAAGAGAAAGTTATTTGAGTCCCGAAGAATGTGAAGTTAATTAAATTATAAGACACAGAAGGCGGATCAGTGACGATGAGAGTACCGTTGGTGGGTGGTCCTATTTCATTACTGCACACTCCTTGTGAAACTGGGATAAGAAAATATTTTCCATTCAACAAAATTCATCGTTTTCATTCTGCTAAATTTCAATCCGCAAAACTTCAATCTTCAAATAATTGAAGACATACGAAGTCTTTCTAAAATTTGTTCTCCAAACTTAGTTTCCCTCAGCTTATAGCACAGTGATAGTTGTGAAGTACAGCCTAGTACGTTTTCGCTAAGTTAAAGCAAAGTGAAAACTACTTTTTGGGTATGCAGACCGTCTTTGAATTTAAGTATACTGAACAGCAAAAGAAACGCAAGTCCGAGGACAACAAAAGAAACGCAAGTCCGAGGTCTTGTCAAGTTTTCAAACAGAAGACAAACCATTTTGATTTTAATCACTCATTTGATGAAAAATGCTTTCAATTTGTGAGCTGAAAGTGACTGTTGAAATTGTTGAAATTGTTGCAATTTCAACAGTCACTTTCAGCTCACAAATTGAAAGCATTTTTCATTAAATGAGTGATTAGAATAAAAATGGTTTGTCTTCTGTTTGAAAACTTGACAAGACCTCGGACTTGCGTTTCTTTTGCTGTCCTCGGACTTGCGTTACTTTTGCTGTTCAGTATATTAAACAACCAACTTGTGAAAACTTCAGCTCAATGGAGAAATGTGTGAAAATGAATTCACAATTTCTAAATGAAAATGCTTGGAGCAAAAAAGTTGTCGGTAACAGTTTGTATTTTCTGTGAAATGAGAGCACTTCAGATCAGGCACGTAGCCAAAACAAAATGTCAGAGTTTCAAAAATTCAAAGGGGTGGGCCACCCCCCCCCCATACCAACAAATAATTGTGCGAAAAATTCTGGCTCACAAGAGCATGCACGGAATGTGCCCCCCCCAAAAAAAAAAATCCAACTCTGGCTACGTGCCTGCTTCAGATAGAACATGTTTTGTAGGATGATTAGTACCTTTACCAACTTAGCTTTCGGATAATAATTCAGTAATTGTGTAATCGGGTAATTACCAATTAGACCTTAATCTTCCCTTTATGCTTTGCTGATTTTTTTAAAATCAATAATCTTGATCGATCCTTATATCAATTAAAATCTGCACCAATCAATACATGAACAAATCAATGCATAAATTCATACATGCACCCTTCAACCACTCTTAATCAATTAATCATGTTTGAACTATTCTCTTATACTTTTGTAAATAGATATCCGATTAGATGCTCCACATATCTGCGCGTCATTTCCTTCACAAGGATAATCACACTGCGATTCATCTCGTTTTCCATGTCTGCCGTAGTCCTCGTTGTTTCCACAAAAACATTCATCCCAATATTCAAGTCCAGCATATTTATAATCGTCAGCTGGTAGTGTATCCAGACAGTAATTGAAGCACCACTCCACGGACTGACTGTTAGATTCTTTCTTTGTAGTTTCAAGGGCACGATCATATGTGTTGTCCACGAAGCATCCTAAATAACCAGGTTCTGTCAGAATAAAAAAAAAGTATGTGGTTACACGCTGTACTCTGGGCTATTTTTGAATGAATGCACTTTTGATAATTTCAGTATTTTACAAAAGACGTTCATCCCACCAAGCAACCGACCGTGTAAAAGAAAGAACGATTGTTCACAAGCACACACATTGTACTGTAATGTTATGTTAAGGGCTGAAGGGTGGGGCGTGTAGTGTGTTAACTATTTTGATCACTGCGTTACGGAAGCTTGAATTGCCTTCACGTTACTGCAATACTGAGATAATTTATATCGGAAACAAGTTTTTTTTTCATTGAATTCCACATTTCTTTTAAAGAAATATGTATTTCTGACATATTTTATCGTTGTATTCTGTGTTTCCATGAAAAAAACCTTGTTTCCGAGATAAAACCTTGTTTTCTCGGAAACAAGGTTTTTTATCATTGAATTCCACGTTTCTTTTAAAGAAATCTGAGATATTTTATCGTTGTATTCTGTGTTTCCATGGAAAAAAAAACATGTTTCCGAGATAAATTATCTCAGTTAACATTCGACCATTTGGTTACTGATGAACTCCCAATTATATAAGCAAATCTTTTATTTATACATTAATATACAGAGGTAGGCACAGCAACCGGGATCGGAAACACCTTCAGTTTTTATTTCAAAATAATGAAACGCAGAATGCCAACCATCTTCATTACTATATCCTTTCTTCGCAAAGCCCCAAGCTCCAAATATCTTCCTAACGTTGAAATGCTGTAACCATTGAAACCTTGCTACTCTTGTTGTAGGGGGTAGTTGTTCTGTCAAAAGTCGTCATAACCAGCATTGTAGTGGTGGGAAGACTTCTTGTTGGTTCAGTTGTTGATCGTAGTGCTAAATAGTGCAAATGGAATTTGGAATTTTACCATTACCAATGATACAGGGATAGCATCGTCACGATCAGAGCAGACTTTCGACGGGGCATGGAATCCGTGTCCTTGTTTAAGATGAACTTGGTGACTGAAAGTGATACCCCATAAGCACGCGTTGATCTAGATAGTAGGGCATGATAAGATCATAATTACTGTGGCTTATGGATAAATAATGAGCCAATGGCTGCATAATTCCCAGTTAGGCCAACGCGCGCTAGTGCAGTATTATTTTCCGTCACTGAGTTCATCTAAAACTAGGACATATTGTCCCTTTAAGAATTTCACATACACGAATAGAAAATTTACGCAATAAAAGCGTGTGTTTCATTTTGTTGTGAACAGCCTATAGCTGTGTTTTTCCTGGTGATATTTCAGTGTAATGTGTAATTTCACCGCTACAGGGCTTCAATATGCACGAGGCGAATATTCTGTTTGCAAATACATCGTTTGAGTAAAATGTCTGTTTTCTTTATACAGACGAAACGTGACATTTGTGAATGCATTTTCACTATTTTCTCATGAACGACACAAACGAAATGAAACGTTCACAGGTTACAAAGATTTATTTATGAACATTTTAAATAAGTGTGCACTGGCGGTGTTTATCGGTTAATTTTCCTTTTAAAAGGAAAATAAATACTGTGAAATTAGATTTGTCACAATTTTTTTTTAGAAGCTTGTTTTCACAGTAATTAAGTGTCCAAATGAATTTATAATATGAATCATTTTCGTGAGATAATACTGAAAAGGTAGCATGCTTCTCACTTTTTGTGAAATATGTCTGTTCTACATGCAGTAAACTAGCGAACTAGCGAACAAAACAGGCGATACATTTTGTGTCTGGGGAAACTCAAACCTATTCTGTAGAGGTGATTCGTGAATATCAATCTACAAAAGCAAAACAGGTTATTTCAATAATTGATGTTTAAAGCATCCTAGGACACTAGGGTCTTAGTAGAGAATGAAAAAAATTACTTAAATATAACAGCAGATACATATTAAAATGGCATAGGCCCCATTCATTGAGCTCAGCAGAATAGTTTTCCAAGCGAACGAATTCAAAATTGCTGGGTAATTGTTTTTTCTCTTTTAAAGGGAAGCAATAGGATTGATAGTTCTAAAATAATTGTTTTCTTCCGATTTTAATGAAAAACTTACTTAGTTTAATGAGTACTCTTTCCCGTTGAAATTCCACGTAAGAATGAATACTAAAAATCTACTTCTCGTGAACCACACAACCTAGTTAGCGTAAAGATGTTGCCCGTGTTTTTCATTGTAACATTGCAATTTTACATCAGAAAACAAATGCTTTAAAATGACATATTTTTTCTTACAGGAAATTATCAACGTTTCAATTAAAACTAAAAGTTCTGGAAACTGCCTGTAAAACACTAGCGATACACCTTTGATGAAAACAAGTATACTTGAAACATTTCTCAAAATAGTCGCGAAAAGAATGGTTTTATAGTATGCCTGAAATTAATACACGGTGAGTCCCATCATTATTTAATTAGTTACTTTATTATATTGTTGAACCAAGCTTGCAGTTATTTTGTGAAATATATAATTTCAAAGATTTGTTTTCCTTTTTTAAAATGACTAATAACCAATGTTCTGTTGAAAACAAAAAAGTTGTGAAAAAAGCCGGTACAATAATAAAAACACTGACGATATATCTTGAATGAAAATATATGTATTTTAAGTCACCAAAACGTACACAATTATTTTACCTGCATACTATGTATTAAGATAAGTTTCTTAATCTTTCATAGTGATTTATGATAAACCATCATATTTTTGGGGGTTATAATTTGTATTCATAATATCACTTTTTCTAAACGATTCCAGCATGTCAGACGGAATCATTTCTCATGATATTTAGTTCGACAACTCACATCAAGTATATGTTTTATATTATAATTCATTAAGTTTATAAGCGGGTAATTACTGAAGGAGTTATCTGAAGAAAGGGTTACTTGTATTGCACCAAAAACACAACCATGCTGTCCCCCTCAACAAAAGAGGAGATACGGTGAGTTAGCAGCACTGCATACAGAAAGATCAGGAACATGATTGTGACCGTCTGTATAGTGGCCCCTATGTCCTCGGGATAAAGAAGAGATAATAAAAGACCCATGTTGGGTAAGCGCGTGATCAAATGGTATGGACACGTCATGCTCCAGGACTCAATCCTGAAGGTGGATGGTAAGAAGATTGGTGGAAGACGTGCGGCAGCAGTCCCGAGTCGATCAGCAAGGTTGTACGCATTGAATGGCCAAGGAAGATGAAGATTCTTCTATGCCTATACCTGACCTGAATATATAAGGAGCTGTTTTAGTCCACACAAATTTCTACTGTTTCAATAAGCCTATATTAAGCCCGTACACGAACCTTGGTTTTGCGCCTTCGAAGAAACTATAAGTTCACCCGTCATCATCGCTAACAGCAGTACAAATCCACACGAAAGTTCAAACACGGATACTTGAACTCGTAATTTTCTTGACTGAAACATTCTTAATTTTTACCCTGAAATGTAGTCTTCCGTATAGAGGTATATGCATGGAGCTGGCCTTCCTGGATCTATACATGTACAGTCACAATTCAATTGTTGTGAATCACACGCTTTGATTTGTGAAATTCTTTCCAGTCGACATACCATTAAAGGGACTTTTTGCTGTAATTTGGGAAAAAGAAACACAGGTCACGTGATTTATTGTACCAACATTTTGGCACAAGCAATCATGAGGTATAAGGTCGTTGTGTACAAAAGTCATACTTGATGTTTCGCTGGGCTAGGCGCGCAAGGAGGCAGAGGCTAGCTGGTACATTGTGTTATACATGCACAATACGTGCCGCAGCTGTCAGCTACATACCGGTACTGCTGGGAAGTCTCATCTGTTGTTTTTTATTTGTTATTATTTCTCAATATTTACAAGACATCTGGGTTATTTTCATTCGATGAAAATATTATATTCAAATAAATACCAAGTTACCACTATTTGGCAACAGCGCTGTTTGCGCAGTTCCAACAATGTATGCAATGTAACGTCCCTTTAAAATTGTAGAATTATTTACAAGACCAGAAGTAAAAGTATAGAGTCATGCGAAACTCATCTTTATTTTAGATAAATATTTCGAGCCGATATCCGGGTTCAAATGAGGTAAACCCATGCGTCCTACATCGGATAGATTTTTACAACGTCATACTTCCTCCTTGTGCACATGATAATGAATACATTCATGTAATGGAATGTGAACACTAAGAAGTTAAGAAGTTAAATGTCGTACAAATTTCATGGGTCATATCTTCATCTCCTTGGAATGTGAACATGACTTTTGCATCCAACAAGAAGTTAATTATCATAAAAATCTCATGGTCATACCTCGTCCTCACTACTAGACCATGGTGAGAAAAAAATTGTATTCCGGAACGCTGATTGTTACTTCAAAATAAGGGAAAATCAAATCAATTGTTTATCACCCAACGCAAGAATGTCATCAATCTTAATAATATCGCAGAACCCGCTGCTATATAGGATTCTAGCCGGCCAGTCGTCATCGGGCAAGCTCGGTGGTCGCGAGGTTAAAACGTCTGCACTAGTAAATGGGAGGTCGAATCCCGCCAGAGTTGCCTGTGGAGTTTCTTCACAGACAATCGGAAAGTTCTATGCAGTCAGTGGCGTAACAAAAATTGGACCATTAGGGTCCAATTTTCAGAGGGCACTAGGGGGTGCACCACTTTTTCTAGGGGGGCATGTCAATACTTGTACATTTTGTAACCTGCAGCCTCAAATGGGGAGCTATTTTTCAAAAATTCTGAATGGGGGAACCCGGGGGGACAGACCTTGGCTGGGGAGGCACTGACCATCAAGCTATCTCATTGAAAATTATCCTAAGCAATGACAAGAGAGGACCCAGATGTTGGAAATTTAACAGCTCTCTTTAAAATGATGAGTATTCAAATGCAAAATGAATTCATATATACAAGACTTATCACTTCAATTATCTAATCAGTTCAAAGACGAAAGACTGTTAAAGATTTTATTATTCATTATTCAAAACAGAGACAGAAAGTAGAGACAAACTTGAAACGATCATTGTACAATAAGTTTTAGCATGCTGAGTAAAAATTGTAGTGATCAATCAGAAGAGGCAGATAAACTACGCAACACATTAGAAACCATCTATGATAAGGAAATTGAGGGTCAAAAGGTCAGGTCCAGAGAAAAATAGTTCAAGGAAAGGGAAAAAAAACAGCAATTTTTTCTAGGCTTACTAGAAGCGTAATCCAACAATAAAAAAATATCACAAGGTTGAAAACGCCCAAGGTGTCTAAAAGACCCTAAATACATACTCAACAAAGAAAATATGTTCTATGAAAAGTTATTTTCTTCTAAATCACCCTCTGTTAGCGCAGTTAAAAATGATTTCAATGAAACCCCTTTGATTTAGGAATGAATACTGAAGAAGAATACAAACAGTCCAAACACGTGCGGTCTTACCGTAGAATTTGGGGGAAATAAAGCACTTATATCGCTATTATAGGCCTATATCGCTATTAAAGGCTATCGAACAAGTTTGAGGAATTGGAGACCGATAAGTCTACCAATAGACTACAAATAGCATCAAAAGCTCGAGCTTTATGTCTCACAAAAATCACAAGTGACATAATCCAAGAAAACCAGTCTGATTACATAAAAGGCAGATTCATTGGTAACAATCTCATTGATGATATAAGTTTTGAGGCTTTGCATGGTGGAATATCGATATCGTTTCGGTTTGCGGTAACACCATGTGTTTATCTCAACTAACTAACGTGAAGCTGAGATACAGGTTCTGAAAAGAACCGTATCGCACAACTCGTATCTCAACCTTCGTTAAGTGAGAAAGGTTCAAGGGAGAACCAATTTCGGGCAACTCGTTTTCTCTACTGTCGCTAAGTGAGAAATATGGTTCAGGGAGAACCACGGGGACTTCACGGGTTAATATGGTTCAGGGAGAACCATAGGGACTTCACGGGTTATTCTCAACGTTTCGATTAGCCTGCTCTAATCTTCTTCAGGAGAATGAAGAGGTTTGCCGATGCAACTCCTTAAGTAGTATTTGCTGGGATTATGTGTAGAATGGGAAGTGTTCCGATTGGTGCTACTGTTGTGTGATGTGTTGTGATTGGTTGCCACCGTGGCATTGTTCTTGTTGTGTGTGTTTCCGCCTGCTGTGTGTGAGTTGCCTGCTCGCTGAGGCGTATCAGTTGACAGTGGGGTGTGGGTGTTGGTGGATGGTAGGATTGAATGCCAAATGTTGCTGATGAAATAGCCGATGTCCTGGGGGACAGTGTCATGTTTATGAATCTCAATAGCCTCTCTGATACGACGGGTGTACCAGTGCTTTTCCGGGGCTATGATCTTTGCATTCTGCCAGTAGAGAAAACGAGTTGCCCGAAATTGGTTCTCCCTTGAACCTTTCTCACTTAACGAAGGTTGAGATACGAGTTGTGCGATACGGTTCTTTTCAGAACCTGTATCTCATTGATGATGTTATACATTTTAGTCGAAACAATAACAAAACTACTGCGACTCTTTCAACCCTGTGTTACTTTCACAATGACCCTTTAAAGCTTTTAAAAATTGCATGGTCACGAGTGATAATTTATATACTCAGATAGAATTGTTACAAGATCCGGTAGAGGAATACTTACAGGAAATGATATTAGTTGTTACAGAAATCATCATCAACTTCTACTATAAGTAAGCTTCATGTAAATCTGCATTCATTTATTTTGTTTTAGATTATCAATAGTGTATAAATAGGGCTTTAACGCATGACCCACAAAATCATGATCAAGGGGAAACGTTCTATTCGTAAATTATATTTTCGACCCATCCGGGCTGTCCTTTCATAGTCGGTGGTGGTTCAGGTATTGCCTGCTCATTTGAATCGTTTCTCGTAGCTTCTGCCTCGACTGCAAATATCGCACTATTAGTATACAGCGTATTGTCAACCCACTCTTGTCCGTTTGAAGATGGCCCCATAACAAGGTTGACGGCTGGAACAGTGACATCATCAGGATTTGCGTACACATCGTTGTCATCAACTGTGGGCTTTCTCCGGTTGACTTGGCTGTAAAGGGGTAGAGTTGAAGCTTGGTTGGGTTCCGTTGTGCCTTCAGAATCTGGCTGGTTCGTGTTAACTGTGAATCCATAAGTATTGTTTGAGATACCTAACCCAATCGTGTCCATGGCAACATCTGAAGACTCCTTCCCCGTATTTCCTCTGAACAAAATAATTGTAGAAAAGAGTTGCTAATTTGTGTTATGATGTTAGGCCTACAGTAAAAGTGCACGGTATAACATTGGGTAATTCAAAAAATTGCCAAATGGTCGAGTTGTAAAGTGACACTCATATGATGTAAAACAGATGATGGTATCAATCTTTCCAAGAAATTATTCTGTCTGAGGTGTTGTCATTTTTGAGACAAGCAAAATAATTCCCAGCAACGATTCATGGAGTTTGTGGCTGGTGCTATTTAGAAAGAAAACTCTTGAGACACGTAAGCGGGGGTGTAGAAGTAAATATTCTGCAAAATTGCAATTTTATTTTTGAATGACCTTTTCCTTTGCTGATTTTGAGTTGTACTTCAACAAGTTTTACTTTCTCTAAATAGAAAACCTGATTTCCATACAGCAGCATAATTATAGACTACCTACCTTTTCATCTTGAACAATATCACAATCGCTAGGAGAATAATCAGTGCTAGCTAACTTCAACTACGATTCCAACTATGGTCCCTGTAGGATATACCGGTAATTAATAAAACATACAAAATTATCAGAATGATTTCTTATGTGTGTGTATATCTGCTTCAAACGCTTACATAAACGAGGACGCCATTTAAGTTGATATCTCGACCAGTTTGCTGGTACGGTTCGTGCTTTGCTTTTCGATGCATTCATATTCATTCCTAACGGTTACCAGCGAAGAGTTTTCCCGCTATGAATTGTTTTAACAAAATAATAAGTCCGGCAATATGTTCCAAAACATAGAACATGGTATGATATTTGGAGGTGGATAAGAGGAAAGAATGCAGCACAGCAGCAGTAAGTATTTCTGGTTTGTATATAAAATGACTTTATTTCATCATTACTGTTGGATGTGTCATATCTTTACATGGCGCCGCGAAATGCCTCGAACTCGGGGCACAAGTGAATTTCACCGCTAGAGGGCTACGCTGTGCATGGAGCGGATAATGTGATCTTCATGCGGTAGCTGTTTTAACGGAGTTATATTTTAAATAACACATTGTAGGGATTGCAGACTTATGTTTGTCTTGTCAGATTCCTGAAAATATTTGTCTTACGCATTTTAAAACTTCAATGATTCTTTTGAATTTCACTTACAATATTTGTGTTTTTAGTTACTAGACTGCAGGATTAATCTTATCGAAAGCCTTAAATATCTTCCTATGCTGAAATGCTGTAATCATTAATTAATTTACCTGTCTCCAACTGTGCTGAGAGTGGATTGTTAGTCCCAGACGCATTTATGGTAAACATTGTCGTTGATGGCGCTCTTGAAGCCTTGTTACTCGTGGTGTAGGGGGCTGTTGTGCTGTCAAAAGTAGTCGTGATTTGCGCAGTAGTGGTGGGCAGAATTGTCGTTGGTTCAGTTGTTGGTTCTAGGGCTAAACAGTGAAAAATGGATTTTGGAATTTCACCATTACTAATGATTTAGAAGCTTGGTTTAACAGTAATTGAATGTATAAATTACTTTATGTTATGAATTATTTTAGTTACATAAAACTAGCATGCTTCTCACGATTATTTTGTGAAATCTATTTTTTTTTACATTTTGTTTTTCTTTTCTCGGGTAAAATAACAATGTCCGATGAAAAAGAATTTTTTTACATTTTATTTTTTTCTTTATTCGCGTAAAATCACAATGTCCGATGAAAAAGAAAATTTCCAAAAATTTCCGGTTAAATACGAGTATACTTACTTTCTTTTTATTACGTTATGTCGTTCGGGGAGTGACGGCAACCAATCATTTTGAAAAAAAAGTAGCCCCCTGTAAATTGATTGCGGTAACAAATCGAACAACTTACCCAGGCCCCTCATTGGTTTGTTTAGTTGTAACAGGTCTTTTTTTTGTCTCTCATAAGATGAAATCACAACCGATGATAAATACTTGTCCCAACTTTACAATCAGTGATCATTTATGTTTTGCTTTTAGAATATCAATAATGTACTGTCACAAGACAAGTTTTCAGAAATATATCAAAATAAAATATGTTTTTGTGTGCCTGCCATTGTTGTCTCATGTAGTTTGCCAGAAGGCGCTATTTTGTAAATAAGATAAGATAAGATAAGATAAGATAAGATAAGATCAACTTTATTAAACCCCATATAGGGTAATTGAATGCTCGCATAAATAAAAATAGACAATAAAGCACAAGTACACTTTATAAAAATACATTATATAAAAATACAAAAGTACAAAAATAGAAGTATATAGACAAATATAAGGAAACAAATAAAAGACATATTGCACAGTGACATAAGGTCGAAACAGGTCCAATGAAAGGTACCAAACAGGCAAGCATAATCAACGCTTAAAATTTGAATTATGAAATTTCATACATTGTGGAATAAATGAAGAGGGGTGTCTATTTGTACTGGCCAACGGCAGCCTCATCCTACCACTTCGAGGGATCACCGCTCTGTCCAGTTGCACACGAAGAGGGTGATCATCATCATGGAGAATCTTGTCAAGTTTAACCCCAAGAAGCCGTTGGTAGGACGAGGCCAAGGTTGGCCGACTTTCCCCGATCACACAACTTGCCTGTTTAATCATGGCTTCAATACGGTGTTCATCAAATAATTAAATGATGTCATTTGCGTGTTGTAATCACTGATTGGAAGAATGGCAATTAAAATTTACAACACATGTAAATCAATTTATTAACATTTAACCAATGATTTTATGAACAGTGTTTTACCTGTACATGTTGGTACGGAGTCGTTCCACGTGGCGCTGTTTCCTGTGTCCACGCATTCAATTGTTTGCGATCCATTAAGAATATATCCAGTCTCGCAGGAGAAACTTACACGAGTCCCAAAGAACTTGAAGTTTTCTAAATTATAAGACAATGTTCGTGGATTCATGATGGTGTGGGCTCCATTGTTGGGTGGTCCTATTTCATTACTGCATACTCCTTGATAAACTGCCATTTAAAAACAGAAAAGTACTTTATAAAACAGATTGTCTTGAGGCCTTCTAAATTCGTGTCAACAGATCATACGTTGAGAGTGAAGAATGCACTGTAATTAAAGATTTTTTTTGTTTTTGTGTCAAATTGTTTACGTGCTCCGTCAACCTCGTCCACAGGGCTTTCGAGCATTGTCTGTCTACCTCATACCCACTGCAATTTAGAACTGGACGCCCCCTTTTGGGCCCATGTTATATTTATTTATTTTTTACTTGTTTCAATAATACAAAGTATACGGAAACAACAAATTGGCACCATAATGTAATTTTTGGGGGGGAAATGTTTACCGGGGTCCCTGTAGTGAATTCTTTCTTATCTTTTGATGAATGACCCAAGAATGCGGCCAGGTTTACATCAATAAAGATTTATTAGCATAAAGACTCTTATTCATTTTAACTCCTGGTGCGGAACGCGTTAACAAAATGATACTGGGTGAACACCACTCTTCGTCGTGCCACTGGGCCGGATAAATAAAAGTTAGCAATTGCTTATCTAGTAAAAGCTCAAGCAATAGCAATTGCTTAACAAGTAAAAGCTCAAGGTTAAGCAATTGCATAAAAATGTATAAATAACCTTCTTCTTTGACTAGCACCAGTTGCTTGGGTGGGTTAGCAATTGCTTATGGGTATAACAATGATGGGAGGTCAGTTCCGATTAGCCTAGTGGTTGTATATGAGGCATGTGTTAGCAACATGGATGCTGCCGAAGAATTGGGGAGTGGTACAAATAGTGAGCAATCTTTGAACGAACTGTTCGTTAGTATAATCAAAGAGTACCCTGTTCTAATCGAGAAAAGTCAGTTGCCGGGGGTAAAAGACATGAAGGCAAATGCACTTAAAAAAGCACAAATGTCAATTGCTACCAACACAGGTAAAGCCATGGATGAGAAGCAAATTTTGAAAAAGATAGCAAACATGAAAAGTCAAGTGAAGAAGAAAACAGATGGAATGCAAACAGGAAATAGGAAGATTGTTTTGGTTCCATGGGAACAAGATCTGTACAACATCTTCAAAGGGGATGAAAACCAGTGTTTTAGCCAGCGAGCCGTGCAGGCCGTGTTAGCACGGCCAGTTTTAAAAAAACACGGGCAATATTTTCAAGCACGGCTTGTATTTTTAAATCGAAGCCGTGCTAAAATATTTTAGAAAATCTATTTCAGTAAAAGGGAATTTCATGTCAATTTGTGATTTTATTTTATGAAAACAATTTTTGTTAACTTTGAAGTTTTCTTTTTCTTGTGGACAATTTAAAACATAAAAGACGTAACGCAGATAAATTTAATTTCACCAGTTTTTCACCTCAGTTCGATCGCGATCGTGCACGCACAGCGGAGTCTCCGATTGACTTGTCACGCTTGTGGTCCGACTTTAGTCTGGTACACGTGTTGGTATAAAATCAACTCTGTATTTACATGTGCACAACCGAAACGGGGAACCAGTCCGTATTTCATAGACTTGATTTAGTCTATTCAGAGAACGTCAGTTACATCATGTCGGCCAAACGGGGAAAAATAACAAACTTCTTCACAAAGGTAACAGCAAAATTGTCACGTTTAACTTACAACATGTACAATCAAAATACTTTGGGGTACAATGCAGTAGTAGGCCTACCCAAATTTTGTGTTGCTCAACGTCCATACTATTTTGTTTAACAATGCCATTTCATGCTGATGAGTTTCATGAACTTGATCGGAATTGGCATCAGAATTTCGCCGTCATTCTGCCGAAATCAACTGATCAGAAAATTACCTTGTTAAAGAACAACACCTCATAATATCATACATAAATCCACTGGCAAATCTGAAATCATAAGCATTGAAGACCGATCTCACATGTCAAAAGCATGTCAATGTGCATACCACATCGTTCGTCGACTCGTGGTGCATGTACTGTACATGTACATTGCATGGTCGGACTGTTTATGTTTGTGTGTGTGTACGACTACGACGTGTGTGCACGTGCGCGCTGTGATGTTGTGGGGCACTATAAATAGCGCAGAGAGCTTATACATACGTATACATTATGCGCCCGTGTGCAAAAAATAGTAAACTTGATCTAGTCACATAACACCTCAAAAAACAAGATGTACTTCAAACAAAATGGCAAATTGAAGAAATTAAGAAAAAATACAAAGGTTCATTCATATGCACGTACATTTTTTTTAATTTTATTTTTAAATATAATTAAAAATTGTAGTGATTTGTCAAAGAAAACATTTGTGTCATATTCTCATTTACATAACTAATTGACATAGCTGTGGTTTAATACTATTAACTGACATTAAATTACATTTTATATTAAAATAAAATACATCGAAACATAATTTCATTTTAAAAATGTAACCCTTTTTTTTATATATAATAAACACTTGCTGGTATAAATACTAGTTTCGTGGCATACGCATTTCCAAATATATTGTGTTAACAAACTTTCTTAAAAACTTTAATTACTAATGGCTATCACTATGCAAAATTAGTGGACTATTGCACATTCTGTATTTTCTGCTAAACTTATTATTTTTTGTTTAAAAAAGGAAACAATCTAACCAAATTAGCAAATTTTTACCTGAAAAACAGGTATCAGAAATGCATTAGAGACCACCAGAGAGCATCTAAAATAGCCAGAGCTTCCAGGGTCCTTAAGCAGGCCCTGGACCCCGGCCGTGAGGGACTTCGCGCTCCGCGCTCAAGTTGTGTGCTTCGCACACAAATTTTGGACTCCAATAAGTTGCACTCCCACTTTTTTTTTTTGCACTCCCACTTTACCAAATCCTGGCTAAAACACTGATGAAAACCCGACTATTACGAAGATGCCATGCGCCATTTCTGCTGGTTTCAAACCAAGTACTTCGACTGCTGCTAGCCACTCCAAATTTTCAAAATTGAACCGAAATAATTTCCGGTATCTGGTAGGATTGACTTCATCACGATTTATTCTGTCATTGTACACCTTTTCATGTTCCCTTACATGCATAAACTCGGCCATGATGGCAGGAGTAATGCAACTTCCATGCAAGTGTTAGCAAATGCGTAAGCTCCTCATTGAGGATCTTGTAAAAATATTAGCAAGTGCTACAAGTCATTAGTAAAAGGTCTGGTTTATTTATATGCTTCCAAGCAAGTGCTAATCTCTCTATAGTAATTGCTTAAAAATCATAGCAATTGCTTTTGCTAACTACTGGAAGCAATTACTTGCAAGTAATTGCTCACTTTTATTAATGAAGATTTAAGAAAATGACTAGTAAAAGCAATTGCTACTTTTTATTTATCCGGCCCACTGAGTTGTGAGGATCGTCTCTGAATTCGTTTAGGACTTGAGTGAAGTGTTTCTATCTACATCAAGGCTACGTGGACTCTGAAACTGACTCGGTGGTGTTTGCCCCTCACAGCGGAGGAGTTCACGTGACCACAGTAGGTTGATATAACTTAAACCATGGAGGTAGAATCTCCATGCTTAAACTTAACTTAACTTAACTTACGTTGAAATAAATAAAGACTCGGAAGTCAACGAGCAACGTCTTATATATAAAATAATTAATTAATTAAGTCTTGGCAGTTGCAGACAATACATTTCCCTTCGACTCGGCAGATGCGAGTATATTCTTTATTATTAGTGAGCCTTCTTTTATATCTGAATCACTAAAATTGGTGACCCAGACGTGAGTCGAACAGTATATAGTATGATTAAATTTTTATTCGTTGCGGATTCTAGAGGACATAAGTTTTCGAATTATCGTAAGCCAGTGGATAAGATATTTTCTTTCGCGGTTGATTTTGTCGTTATACGAGGTGCTAAAATTTACAACCTAGTAGGCCCTACTATATGTAAATTAAATTCATACAGTGACGACGATAGAGTAGTAGTCCGTCTAGCAGCCGGTATTAATGACTT
The DNA here is from genome assembly GCA_029582265.1 of Zoroaster sp. YZ-2022. Classification (NCBI taxonomy): domain Eukaryota; kingdom Metazoa; phylum Echinodermata; class Asteroidea; order Forcipulatida; family Zoroasteridae; genus Zoroaster; species Zoroaster sp. YZ-2022. Next base: position 8,416,063 of record CM055831.1, read on the forward strand.
GACAGCATTTCAATACGATGTCACACACGAACATCGCGTTCTAAAACCATCAAACCACACTGCCGAGAGCGTCTTTCATGAATTAGACCATTTCAAACGCGCAATTCAAACTGCTAGATCAAATACCTTCGTCACATTCACAACTATTCCTCCAGCATCATTTGCTAAATTTCAGACAAGCAAAAAGCTTCGCACGCCAATCATTTCTAAAGAGGATATTCAGACTTTCCAGCATAATCACGACTCGATAGTCGACGAAGTCAATGAGAAGATTATAGCGCACAATAGGATTCCACAGAGTGGCATTGTATTGAGAACGTTGTCTTGGCATAACACAATCAGAAAAGTAGAAAAAAGGACTCGTCGCGGTAAGACTACACATAACAAAAGAAATCACTTTGTGCATTTGTATGACGGTCTACATGGCGACTCCAAATTAAAGCAGCGTTGGTTTTCTGAAATGTACAATTCCTTTGCATTTGATTTCACCGCATTGCAACATTTGGATTAATTTTTGTTTACATTTGCTTACCACCATTGCAATCAAGTTAATTAATCATGGACGAAAATCCTCATGTAAAATCAGAACCAATAGCCGCAGTGAGCCTAAAATTACCCCCATTTTGGCCACACGACCCAACAATTTGGTTTGCTCAGGTCGAGGCTCAATTTCAAACGCGACAAATCACACAACAACTAACACAATTTTCCTACGTTGTTTCATCATTACAACCCGAAATTGCTCAGGAAGTTAGAGATTTGTTAATTTCTCCTCCGTTAGCAGACCCATACGATAAACTTAAAACAGAACTAATTAAACGAACTTCACAGTCGGAACAGAAACGTCTCCATCAGTTGTTAATTTCCGAAGAATTAGGTGATAGAAAACCTTCCCAACTTCTCCGTAGAATGAAACAACTTCTTGGTGAAAATAAGTTAGAAGAGAGAATTTTGAGACAACTATTCTTACAACGTTTACCACAAAATGTTCAGTTAATTCTTACTTCATCGAGTGACTCAGTGGATCTTGAACAATTAGCTGTAATCGCTGACAAAATACTCGAAGTAGCCATCTCACCTCGGTGTCTACTGTAAGCGCAGGTGCCACTGCTGCTGTAGTCACACCGTCAACAATTGCACCCCCTAGTCACGATTCTCGCCTAGATGATTTACAATCACAAGTGTCACATCTAACAATGCTAGTTCAATCATTAATCACTAGTGAACCACAAGATGAACGTAAAGTTTATGGCAATTTTAGACGATCTCGAGAACGGTCCAATAAACAATATCGAGATAGTTCTCGTTCGCGTAGTAGATCAAGATACCGACCTAACAATCCTCCCAGAGCAGGTTCTGAATGCTGGTATCATTGGAAATTCGGTGATAAAGCACTAAAATGCCTAAAACCGTGTAGTTTTAATAGCCCCAATGATAACTCGACTCAGGAAAACTAGAAAGCCAGCAACTAGAGACGACGAGTGTGCCTGGCGAACCTCATAGTCGTCTATTTTATGTCACTGACAGAATATCTGGCACTAGATTTTTAATAGACACAGGCGCAGAAGTAAGCGTGTTACCGCCAACCAAAACAGACAAAAAGAACTCTAGTTCTTATACCCTTCAAGCAGTTAATAAATCCAAAATTACAACCTATGGTGAAAGGTCTATGACTATTGACATTGGTTTAAGACGTGCATATAAATGGATTTATATTGTTGCTGATGTCCCTTTACCGATAATTGGTGCTGACTTTTTGAGGCATTTTTCACTGATTGTAGACATGAAAAATCGAAAACTAATTGATTCCCAGACTAAACTTGAGATCTCTGGTAATAAAACGTCAATAATTTCTCCAAAGCCTATGTTTTCGATTCCCGAAAAAGACGATATATATATTTTCTTTGCTTAACCAATTTCCGGAAATAACAAGACCAAATTTTAAGGAAACTATACCATTAAGCATACTGTTACTCACCATATTCACACTAGAGGACCACCAGTGCATTCTAGACCTAGACGACTTGCCTCTACTAATAAATTACCAATTGCGAAAGCCGAATTCGACCATATGCTAGAATTAGGCATTATTCGTCCGTCAGATAGTCCTTGGTCATCACCTTTACATATGGTTTCAAAGAAAACAGGAGATTGGAGACCCTGTGGTGATTATCGCTCTTTAAATAACATCACAATACCGGATAGATATCCTATCCCGCATATTCACGATTTTACTACTTCTTTACAGGGCAAGAAAGTATTTTCCAAAATTGATCTTGTTAAGGCGTATCACCAAATTCCTATCGAACCATCAGATATTCCTAAAACCGCAATTACAACTCCTTTTGGCCTTTTTGAGTACGTTCGAATGCCATTCGGTCTTCGAAATGCTGCTCAAACCTTCCAAAGATTCATGGACCAAGTACTACATGGACTAAATTTTGTATATACCTACATAGATGATTTGTTAATAGCATAGACGATCAAGAACATCTCAAAATAGTTTTTGAACGATTACGTCAATATGGAATAGTAATTAATCCTAGCAAATGTGAATTTGCCGTAACTTCCTTGGAATTCCTTGGTCATCACATTGACAGAAATGGCATCTTACCACGCGAAGAAAAAATAAAAGTGATCAAAGATTTCCCAATTCCAAATTCCATCCGCAAGTTACGAGAATTCCTAGGATTGATTAACTTCTACCGTCGATTCATACCAAACTGTGCTGAAATATTGCAACCTCTCACAGACCTTTTGGCAGGAAAATCAAAAAAACAATCGATCCAACTTTCTGATGGAGCTTTGAATGCCTTTCAAAAAGCTAAAACTTGTCTAGCTGAATCTACCTTGCTAGTACATCCAAATGCAGAGGCTTCATTTTGTCTTATGACAGATGCGTCAAATGTAGCCATTGGTGGTGCACTCCACCAATGTATGGATAACGTTATGACGCCTATTGCCTTCTTTTCAAAGCGTTTAAAACCTGCAGAAACTAAATACAGCACTTTTGGCCGTGAATTGTTAGCTGTATATTTATCTATTCGGCATTTCAAACACATATTAGAAGGTCGTGATTTTTGTATCGTAACCGATCATAAACCCCTTACGTATGCTTTGGCAGCTAAACCTGATCGTTATTCACCTATAGAGAAACACGACACTTAGACTACATTTCACAGTTCAGTACGGACATTCGGTATGTGAAAGGTAGTGAAAACACTGTAGCTGATGCACTTTCTAGATTACACATTGGAAAATTGACTCCCTCTATCAGTTCAGCCACTTCAGTGGATTTTGATGCAATTGCAAATAAACAGAAGACTGACGAAGAGCTAATTAGGCTACGAAAATCGTCAAATCTTCAATTTAAAGAAATTCCACTTTATACTTCACAAGGTACAATTACTTGCGAAACATCCACTGGTCGTCAGCGTCCTTATATACCCAAAGAATTTAGGTATGATGTATTCAATTCTATCCATATAGTACATCCCATCCAGGAATAAGAGCTACTCAAAAACTTATCACACAAAGATTTAGGGACACACGCAACACTTATGAAGTGCGCGAAACCAACTTGATAGGTTAAATTCCACGATGCACATTATGCACTTCTCTGATTTCGATAACACCGGTTAATGCACCCCACGTGGTTACTTTTCATCCAATTAGATTGTCTTAATTGTCTTAATTAATAAAAATATTGCATCCCTTTTTCACAGAAAATAAACTGTTCTAGTTATTTTATTTTTCCGTAATATTTTCACCATTTTATGTATAGTGTACCAAACAATCTTTTTCAAAAAGAGCACAACATGTTTATAGTTATTATAGGGTTTCAAAAGAATAACGGGACCTATTTTATAGTCTGACCCAAATTTGAACGATTACCGGTAGCCTTACAAACATCAAATGTTCAAATGCTTACTTTTGTAGATTGATATTCGGTAACCACCTCCACAGAATTGGTTTGAGTTTGCTGGACATTGATACCGACGACAATCAGAGTCCTGTTCTTTTCCATGCTTGTTATAGTTCTCATTGTTTCCACAATAGCATTCCTGTTGATATTCAAGTCCAGCATATTTATACTCGTCTGATAGTCTTTCCAGACAGTATCTGAAACACCACTCCACGGACAGTTTATATTCTGTCACACCAGTTTCAAGGGCACGATTGGACCGGCTATCTCCGAAGCATCCTAAATAACCAGGGCCTTATAGCAGATAATGAAAAAAAAATAACATAAATATAACCACAGATACATATTAATTAAAATGGCATTTTGAATTCATTCGCTTGGAAAACTATTCTGCTGAGGTCAATGAATGGTCATTGAGCTCAGCAGAATAGTTTTCCAAGCGAACGTATTCAAAATTGGTATATAGGATAATTGTTTTCTCGTTTAAAGGCAAATAATAGGATTGATAGTTCTAAAATAATTGTTTTCTTCTAAATTCCACGTAAGAACGAATAACAAAAATCTGAATGTATTTTCACTACTTCTCGTAAACGACACAACCTAGTTATTGATTTAATTTTGCCCTACACCGACGTGTGTAGGACAAAATTAAACGGTGTAGGGCAAAATTAAATCAATTGTTTATCTCCCGACGCAAGAATTTCACCAACCTATATATACAACCTAGTTTAGCTTAAAGATGTTTCGCCCGTGTTTTTCGCTATTTTTCATCGGAACATTGCAATTTTACTTGAGGAAGAGAAAACAAATGCCTTAAAATAACTTTTTTTTTCTTAAGGAAATTATTAATGGAAATGCCAGTAAAATATGCATGGGCGATACCTTTGAGTAAAATTAAAACCAAATAAATACTTTAAATTGAATCAATTCTGAAACTAATCGCGAAAATATAGGTTATGCCCCGAAAATAATGTACGGTGGGTCCCGTCATTAGTTATCAAAAATCAAAAACCGGTAAAATAGCAAAAACATGGATGATATATCTTTAATGAAAATAATTTATAAGTATTTTCTCCAAAATGTACAGAATTATTCTTTGAGCGGAATACGAAGAATCTAATCCATTCATAGTGATTTATGATAAACCATCACATTGGTAACTTAAAGGGAGTATACATTATTGGTAAAATGTTTGTAAATGCATTCATCCTTAAGAACCAATAGATATGTATACAAACCAAACTGTGAAAGTTTGCAACTTATTTTATATTTTGTCATTCTCGCGAAAATAGCGGAAAAGTATTCAGTTTGTTTGCATTCATCGTAATGTAGAATTTTTTTTATTTATTATTATTTTTAATTTGTAATTCATATCACATTTTCTAAAAGAGGACTGCACGTCAGACAGAATCGAGTAAAGTTGTAGATTATAATTCAGTAAGTAAGTAATCGAGTAATTTCCACCCAAGGTGTATATACCCCCTTCAAGGAAAATATCTGACATAAGGATATACTTGCATTGCACCAAATACACAACCATGCAGCCCCCAATACCAGAGGAGATGAGCAGCACTGCATATATAAAGATCAGGAGCATGATTGTGGCCGGCATTTGGAAAAACAAATCATTTTTACTGAAAAAATTATAATTCAGTAATTTTGTAATATTGTAATTACCATAGGTGTACTCTCTTTGTAATATATAGATTGCAGTTATACATTGAAGTTAGACTGTGTATATACTTTGCAATATGTAATGGTAAAATGAGCTCTTTTTGTCATTACCCCACACAAATCAACCTTTCGTCAGTTTCTACTGATTTAAATATATTGAACCCATATACGAACCTTGGTTTTGCGCCTGCGAGGAAACTATAAGTCCACATGTCATCGCTAATAGTACAAATCCACACGAAAGTTGAAACATGGATTCTTCATCTCGTAATTTCCTTGACTGAAACATGTTTTTATCTTTATCCTGAAATGAGACTTGAAGTGACACAAAATATTTCTTATTCTCGCTGACTATCACAAATCAATTGAATAAAGCGTAGGCCTATGTATTGTTTTTCCTATGTATTGTGTTTTTGAAACTTGACTCATGTATGTAGGTCTGTGTATTCCTTTGTTTATGCATGGGGCTGGCCTTCCTTCTATACTTCCTTCTTCCATGCTAGCCTTAGCCAAGGGCCACACGGCAGCCTGGAACACAACGTCCGACATTGGTGTGCGCATGGTGTGCGTGGGTGTTCCTTTTTGACATGTTCTGGGTTACCAAATCCATACATGTACAGATACAGTTCAATCATCGTTGTGAATCTCCTGCTATGAATTGTAAAACAACCTTCTGGTCGACATACCATTACAGGGATGAATGAAGTCTTTGTGACATCACATGTAAAGGTACAATATTTACACGGCCTAAAAGGTCCTTATAAAAAGTTCTCCATCAATACCCGTGAAACATTTGTCGTTATGCTTATACAATTTGGGAAGACGAAAAAAATGTCACGTGATTTGTTGTGTATAGGCCCACATACACAAGTCGTTCTTGACATTTCGCTGGGATACACTATGCTCTTGGAGGCAGCCTAGCTGGCAATTGTTTTTTTAATTTACGTCCAACATACAAACAATAATATTAACGGTACAGTCGTCTCGTTTTTCAACCATACGAATCCACGTGACCAAACCGATCCGTGAAGGAAAAATAATTGGTGGCCCCTGTTATGTAAAGAGAATAAGCACTTTACCAGCGTTATTGCATTCAGGAAATCGGATTAACGGCGTGATAAAGGTCTATATACGTGGCGCTGTTGTCAGTTATAAAAGTACTGCTCAAAGATGTTGTTAAATGATGAAGGATAAAGTGTATTGTTTCATTTGATGAAAACTATTTATAAATCACAAACTATAATTATTTGGCAACAGCGTTGTATGCACAGTTACAACAATGCAATGTAAAGTCCCTTTAAATAAATAAATAATAATAGCATTTATATATAGCGCTCTTACACGACTGAAAGGTATCACAGCGCTTTACAAAATATTGTAGTGTGATTGTTTGCAAGACCAGAAGCAAAAGAACTGAGTCATGGGAACTCATCTTTATTTTTGATATATATTTCCAGCCGATATCCGGGTTCAAGTGAGGTAACTGATATCATGAGGTACAGATTTACCTCGGACAGATTTACATAATATTATAGGCTATATTCATTTCCGTTGCTTTAAATGCAATGCGAACACGATTTTTGCGTTCAAGAAGTTAAGTTTCCTTACAAATCTATCCCATGGGTCAACCTCTTCCACAGGGTCATATCTCGTTCTCACTGCTAGACCATGATGGAAAAAGGTGATTTCTGGAACGCTGATTGGTTACTTTGGTTACTATCATGTCTATAATCTATTGCTTGCAACACGTCCAGTGTTATCTATTGTTTGCAACACGTCCAGTGTTATCTATTGCTTGCAACACGTCCAGTGTTATCTATTGTTTGCAACACGTCCAGTGTTATCTATTGCTTGCAACACGTCCAGTGTTATCTATTGATTGCAACACGTCCAGCGTTGTCTATTGCTTGCAACACGTCCGGTGTTATCTATTGCTTGCAACACGTCCAGTGTTATCTATTGCTTGCAACACGTCCAGTGTTATCTATTGCTTGCAACACGTCCAGTGTTATCTATTGCTTGCAACACGTCCAGTGTTATCTATTGCTTGCAACACGTCCAGTGTTATCTATTGCTTGCAACACGTCCAGTGTTTGGGAGATTGATTTTACCAAAAAAGGGTACATGCATAACTCGCCAAATCTCAGGATTTGAAACTTGGATGTCCTAGTTGTGGGCCCTGCCTGCTTAAACACCGCTTGCTGTAGCACGGGATCTGTATATCAGACTATAATTATAACACTATACACATCGCCTGCAACTTATAATATGCAAGTAGCAGTGGGACTGAGAAAGACGTAATTTTATAATCTGATGTACTGACACTCAGTTAATCAATCTCCTCGAGAAATGATTATGTCAGAGGTTCTGTTATTTTTAAGAAAGTGAAATAATTTCCAGTTGGTGAATTTAAGAAAGAGAATGAGTACAAACAAATCTGAATGCATTTCCACGACACAACGCAATAAGCTGACTCAATTTCCTTAAGATGTTTTTTGTATGGATCTTGATTCAAAGAGAGTAAAGTTCTACTTACAGGAGTAGTGATGGCTAGATATTATTTAACTTATTGTTGGGAAAAGTCATTCATGTATGTGCATCCATATAGATCAAGAAATAAGCTGTTGTGAGAATTCATTTACAAGTCTCGACCCAGTCAAATCAGTAGAATTCATATGGTACTTTCTATATGTACTACTCAAATTTAGGAAACACCGGATTTTTAACATCAAATAGGTTTGAAATGTTCCATGAACCGGGATTTTCATTTGCCACCCCCTCTCTCTTTCAGTAGTCATGTCATGAAATGTGTAATCACTACATGCATCCTTTATCATCTGTTTCATTGTGCAGTTGTTTCTCATCAATTCTGTGAAACATTGTGTTTATCTGAAATAAATGATCTTGCTTTAACTGAGATTATTCCGGTGTTCCCTAAATTGTTTTGAGTAGTATATAAGCATCAGAGTTAACTGGTTCATGAGAGCTATTACAGGAAGAATAAATTAACATTTTGTTTGGGTTTATTTTCAATTACTTCTTTGTACTGTATATACATGTATTTACGTATGTCTACAACTATTTAACGTTGGCCTAGATAATCAGTGTGCGATAAGATCACATTACCGTGGCTGCTACGTAAATAATGAGCCAGTGGCTACAATTTGTATAATGATATTTATGCAGCAGCCACGATAATATAATCTCATCAATTTTCAGACATTGAGTTCATCTAACCGATTCCACGCCCTGTCGAAAGTCTGCTGTGATCGTGACGATATTGTACCTTTAATCAACAGCCGAATGTACACACAGTGTCAGATAAAATGTTACACTAACCATTTACTTGGTGAACCGACACATATTCACCTCCTCCCCAGTTTGCAGTCCCTGTAAACTAGTGTCTGAAGTTGTAATAATAATGTAATAATAAATCTTAGAAAGTGAATAAAAACCGAAATTTCAGCCTCAACTGAAAATGTATTTAAAAAAATGTAATTTTTAATTCAAAGTACTGGACAACTTTAACCTGCTTAACAAAACCTTGAACGACAGGAAGACAACTTCCACCTGCTGAACAAAATATTGAACTGAACAATATTTCACTTTTTTTCCATTAACAGAGGGCGCTACATAGCAGATTAGATCAGAGCCATGTGGGTCTAACACATAATTTATGGGCTTTAAAAAATAAACTGTTATTTGTGGATTATAGACGATGTGATCTATGACATCAGATGTTTACAAAAGAGCCCCAAAGGTCAAACTGCGTCGCTAACATTACATATCAAATGTTATTCATATGAAAATTAAAAACATTCTTGATGTTATGTGGAGAAGTACAACATTGCTTGCAAATACACACACTTTTGGCAAGTTGCCCAGCGTTAAATCACTCAGGTACTCTAAAGGTCCCTCCCTCCCTCCCTCCCTCCCTCCCTCCCTCAGATTATAAATTATAAAATGAGCCTACTCAATTCTTGGATATTGCATTTGACATACAATGTCGCATTATGTTAGAGTTTTAAATTACTTTCACGTCAAGTCATTATGTACTTTATTTATGACATCTTCATATTCATAATGTGATAATAATAACATTGTAAAATAGGCAGCCGTATAATATTTAGTATGATTTATTATCTGCGTATTATTGAAATTTTCTATAATGCATGCAATATAATCTTACTTTTTCGAAAACGTTATTTTAAATTGATATTATTTTTGTAGAATTTAAGTTTAATCTATTTAATCTTATTCATATCTCCATTTGTTTTGGAACAAACTTTAACATATAACAGGCATAGTCATAAAGTGCGACTACATTTTAAATTATTCTATAACAGCTCGATTTATATTTCTAGAAGTGGTGATACTGTGTTTATCTGGATACGGTTAGGCCTACATTTAATATATTTTAAAAGCTTTGAGGAATCAGTTACAAGATTGTAATTGGGATTTTTTTAAAGTAAAAACACTCATTTTTGCATGTCGTTTAAAAAACTCCCGACCTATTATCGTCATATAACATTCATATTACATTTATAATCAGTTATAATACTGACAAAGTTAATTTTACAGCTTTGTAACTATACTGAAATTGAGTATGAGTACAACAATAATATTTAGTATAATCTTAATCCATCCGGAAAAACTGTCATTAAAGCCCAACTCGACCACAAGAGGGCACTATGACTCAAATCGAATTACGTAAATGATAGAAAGTAAATTGAATAACGACCTAATATTTGTGAATATTACAAATATAATACATGTCCTTTTGGTTAGTAAGCAGTTTCTAACATCTAACTATTTATTTTACTTCTTTTGTTAATTCGTGTATTGCTTGCAGCATCAACACGTTCACTTCTGCTATTTCTAGCTTATTTTCGAGATAGACCATTTTCACATAGCACTCGATAACCTTCTTAATCCTCACGTGAACACACCTGAAAAGTTTGCTGCACTCTCAAAACAACTTGTAAAAAAAAATTACGTAAATAAAGTTATGTAAATTAAAACTGATATTAAGTAAAAGTTGTCGAAAAAACAATACTAAATTTTCACGTAAATAAAAAAAATCCCATTTAACAAGTAAGAAGAAAAAATTACAAATGTTATGTAAAAGTTACCGAAGTGCTCAGAGAAGTTTACATTAACGTCCATAATGTGTAAAAGTTTACATCTATGAAGAAAAGCTTACATTCTGTGTTTGTAAAGTTCACGTCCGCGACGCGTCTGGCCCGAACATAGGCCTAGCTATGTGGTGACATTACATGCACAAACCAAGATGGAGAACTCACGAGCTGCAGAGCTCTTGAGAAAATGGGGATTGGAGGATCTGATCCAGACGTTTCAAGGTAAAACAATTAATTTCATGACAATAGTTGAGTTACTTGTCAGTCAAGGATTGATTGGGGTACACAGATTAGTTATTGACAATTACAGCTACGATTATAGTCGCTGATACATTCGAGCGGTAGTACAAGTTAGTACGTGTGCAAAACATGCCTTGATGACTAGTTTCAGTGTGACCTTTGACCTCTACAAAGTTCTGGCTTAAGTACTACAAGCCAGAACTTTGTAGAGGTCAAAGGTCACACTGAAACTTGTCATCAAGGGGCCGGCCTGTTAAAGGGTGCGCATATTCAGTGAGCGAAGTGTCCTTTTTTTAAATTCAGGTCGAGTTTCTAGATCTTCCATAATATAAATCTGGAATAAAATTCAGAGATACTAAGTAGGGCCAAGCTATAGTACAGTACTTGTTGTAGTAGCTCTGATTGAACCCTTTACTCCACTGCACTACGACAGAGTTCTGAATAAGAAGACGTCCAAACAGTATATCGAGTGTCCTCATTTTCATAGAATAAGATGCACATGTTTTCCCAGGCAAAAAACCCTCCCTGCACCTCCTTCAGGCTCTTACCTTACACTGGCATTGGTGCAGACTGCTCATAGGTGCTTGTGAAATTTCTTGACACAAAATTGGAGTAAAGGGTTCAATCAGAGCTATTGTTGTAGTAGCTAGTTATCTGGATATTGTATTTTTTTAAATTAAATGTTCACCATGAATGATTATCATTATTTTTGTTTTATTTAGTTTTTTGTTTTTATCATATTTTTCACAGAAGGATTTGATGACGATTCTTTTCCTTTGCTAACAAGTGAAACTGTGAAAGATATCATTCCAAAACTTGGTGTACGCCTCAAACTCCTGAAGTTTCATCAACAAGAGGTAAGTACAAGTTCCAGGTTTTTTGTTTTTGTTTGTTTGTTTGTTTGTTTGTTAGTTGCTCTTGTTGTCAATGGCCTTCATCACCCTTTTATTTTGCTGTTTGGGTCACACACAGACACAGCTAATAATGATGTTATTTATTTCCTTCAGGAGAGTACTGGCTTGGACCAATACCTGTCTGATATTGATCAAGCATCCAAGTCACAACCATATATTCTCATCCTTGGAGGCACCTTACTGAAGCCACAGCAAGTATTTGTCATCGGTGAACGCAATGCACTCCCGCAGTCCTCCCTAATCAAAGCGTTAGATGTTTGCTTCAAGGCTTATTTCATCTTAGACTTGGAGTATCAAGACAATGTGTGCTGGGGTGTGGGGGTTTATGGCAGCTATTGTTTTTGGAATACACGAAGTTCGGGGTCGGTACCAAGAGTTTTTATTTTTATTTTTATTTATTTATTTCTTTGAATAAAAATATTTAGAATGTTAGTAATTTTCTAGGTAGGGTCAGGTAACAGGAAACGGTTCTATTTTTCGTTTGGCCTAATAGGAATATTTTTAAAGGGCAATGTGTGACAAATGTTTAAACAAAAGTCAAAGGCATTTATATTTTATTTGAAGGAACAGATAGCCAGAACACTATGCTTGACACAAATTAATGTCCTGTATAGGCCTATGCCCATACTAGATAGTACTTTTTCATGGTGAACCGTTCCACCACATTCGGCAAAGGGTGAATTAGAAATTCAAACTCTTTTATACAACTCTTTGGTTCTGATTGAAGTGTAATTGTTAAGAAGTGGCTTTGTATATAATATCAATTGTAAAAGTAAAGACTACTTTGTCAGCCTTCATGTTGGACCCTTCACAAAACAATACCTTGATTACCAATAGCCACCCAAATAAAGTGGGTTTTCTTTCTCAGAATTGTATCATTCAGTGATGTGTGCTGCTCCAAGTACAAAATAAACAGTTGATAATATTGTAGTCGTGCTACAAAACTTACCAACTGCCATAAAGTTAAATTTATTTCCACCAATTGAAGCACCTGATGATTTTTTGAATATATTAAAAGTTGTGTTTGCTGCTGTTTTTCATAAAGCTTTGAAATTTATTAACATTTTGTTTGAAAATTCTGAAATTCAAAATAGACAAAGTAAAGATTAGGGAAACAGTTAAATTCATTCTGGCAAGGTTTGACAGGTGATTAAGTTTCATGTCTTAGACCTGCTGTTTTCAATGGTATGATGTTAAATGAAAATGGACAAACCCAACCAGATAAACATAACATTGCTAGAAGGAATATTTTTATAGAGAAATTGACATAATGAAGTATATTTTCTCTATCAAAACGTTAAGGATTATTGACAATTGATTAAGTTTAATTATGGCATTAATTACAAGCATTTATGGATGTAAATAAGTAGGTTTAATGTTGTAATTGTTCATCGGGTGTGAAGATGATTAAATAAAACAAAAAATCATGTTTAAATGTTAAATACACCTGAACGTGTTTTTGTGCGTGTTTGATTTCATTCTGTTATCTAGCATTAAAAATGTATGTAAAATTTTAACACAAATAATAGGTAATAATTTTCAGAAAGTACTTAGAACAAAAGTAATATTTTACCATGCACTTGGTAGGATTTAACTTTTTAATTACGTATATTTTACATAACTTTTGTTTACTTAATAATTCGATAAATTTCACAACACAACAATGAAGTTATGTTTTACAAAACTGACAAGTAAATGTTTACCTAACACGTGTTAGGTAAAATTTTACTTAATCGCTGGCGAGTACGTATGGTACATCTCAGATATGTAAGATTTTACCCAACCTGTGTATCTTTTTCTCTGTGTGTGGTGACAAACAAAAATAATGGACGATGTTCGTTTCTCCATGGGATCAGCAGTAAGTTCTCATATTTTCTCGTGTGCGTTGGTTGCAGATAATGTTATTTCCTCATAGATGGTTTCATCCAATTCATCAATAACGATGTAATCCTACAATAAAACGAAAATGAAAGGTCTTTTATGATCCACTTCCTTAACACGCGATGTGGTTTATTATTATCCTGAAGAGATTGTCTCCCTTTACTAAAAACGTTGTATTAGTGTGCAATCAGTTACATGTTTATGCATTATGTACAATCATTATAACCGAATACATGTTTGTACATATCTGCTCTGCGCGGTCTTTTACAAAGATTAATGAATTAAGATTATTCACTTTTGTAATTTTGTTAAATTTGTATTCTTTATTTCGTGTACTAGATCAGGGGCATCTATTCCAGTGTCCCGTGGAAGGAACATCGCTGTGTCGTTAGTTTTAAGTTTTATCATAATCAGTTTTTATATAACCAGTTGGAAGGGCCTGATTTGTCAATTGTATTGCCACCCAATAGAATCGCAAATGTATTGAATATTGGGTCTGTTATAGCCCATCAATCATGTGAGCATCACATTCCCCTCCCCCTTGCCACCCACTAGAATCGCAAATGTATTGAATATTGGGCCTGTTTAGCCCATCATGTGAGCATCACATTCCCCTCCCCCTTGCCACCCACTAGATCCGCAAATGTATTGAATATTGGGCCTGTTTAGCCCATCATGTGAGCATCACATTCCCCTCCCCCTTGCCACCCACTAGAATCGCAAATGTATTGAATATTGGGCCTGTTTAGCCCATCATGTGAGCATCACATTCCCCTCCCCCTTGCCACCCACTAGATCCGCAAATGTATTGAATATTGGGCCTGTTTAGCCCATCATGTGAGCATCACATTCCCCTCCCCCTGCCACCCACTAGATCCGCAAATGTATTGAATATTGGGCCTGTTTAGCCCATCATGTGAGCATCACATTCCCCTCCCCCTTGCCACCCACTAGAATCGCAAATGTATTGAATATTGGGCCTGTTTAGCCCATCATGTGAGCATCACATTCCCCTCCCCCTTGCCACCCACTAGATCCGCAAATGTATTGAATATTGGGCCGGTGTATCCCATCATGTGAGCATCACATTCCCCTCCCCTTGCCACCCACTAGAATCGCAAATGTATTGAATATTGGGCCTGTTTAGCCCATCATGTGAGCATCACATTCCCCTCCCCCTTGCCACCCACTAGAATCGCAAATGTATTGAATATTGGGCCTGTTTAGCCCATCATGTGAGCATCACATTCCCCTCCCCCTTGCCACGCACTAGATCCGCAAATGTATTGAATATTGGGCCTGTTTAGCCCATCATGTGAGCATCACATTCCCCTCCCCCTTGCCACCCACTATAGATCCGCAAATGTATTGAATATTGGGCCTGTTTAGCCCATCATGTGAGCATCACATTCCCCTCCCCTTGCCACACACTAGATCCGCAAATGTATTGAATATTGGGCCTGTTTAGCCCATCATGTGAGCATCACATTCCCCTCCCCCTTGCCACACACTAGATCCGCAAATGTATTGAATATTGGGCCTGTTTAGCCCATCATGTGAGCATCACATTCCCCTCCCCCTTGCCACCCACTAGATCCGCAAATGTATTGAATATTGGGCCTGTTTAGCCCATCATGTGAGCATCACATTCCCCTCCCCCTTGCCACCCACTAGATCCGCAAATGTATTGAATATTGGGCCTGTTTAGCCCATCATGTGAGCATCACATTCCCCTCCCCCTTGCCACCCACTAGATCCGCAAATGTATTGAATATTGGGCCTGTTTAGCCCATCATGTGAGCATCACATTCCCCTCCCCCTTGCCACCCACTAGATCCGCAAATGTATTGAATATTGGGCCTGTTTAGCCCATCATGTGAGCATCACATTCCCCTCCCCCTTGCCACCCACTAGAATCGCAAATGTATTGAATATTGGGCCTGTTTAGCCCATCATGTGAGCATCACATTCCCCTTCCCCTTGCCACCCACTAGATCCGCAAATGTATTGAATATTGGGCCTGTTTAGCCCATCATGTGAGCATCACATTCCCCTTCCCCTTGCCACCCACTAGATCCGCAAATGTATTGAATATTGGGCCTGTTTAGCCCATCATGTGAGCATCACATTCCCCTCCCCCTTGCCACCTACTATAGATCCGCAAATGTATTGAATATTGGGCCTGTTTAGCCCATCATGTGAGCATCACATTCCCCTCCCCCTTGCCACACACTAGATCCGCAAATGTATTGAATATTGGGCCTGTTTAGCCCATCATGTGAGCATCACATTCCCCTCCCCCTTGCCACCCAATAGAATCGCAAATGTATTGAATATTGGGCCTGTTTAGCCCATCATGTGAGCATCACATTCCCCTTCCCCTTGCCACCCACTAGATCCGCAAATGTATTGAATATTGGGCCTGTTTAGCCCATCATGTGAGCATCACATTCCCCTCCCCCTGCCACCCACTAGATCCGCAAATGTATTGAATATTGGGCCTGTTTAGCCCATCATGTGAGCATCACATTCCCCTCCCCCTTGCCACCCAATAGAATCGCAAATGTATTGAATATTGGGCCTGTTTAGCCCATCATGTGAGCATCACATTCCCCTCCCCCTTGCCACCCAATAGAATCGCAAATGCATTGAATATTGGGCCTGTTTAGCCCATCATGTGAGCATCACATTCCCCTCCCCCTTGCCACCCACTAGATCCGCAAATGCATTGAATATTGGGCCTGTTTAGCCCATCATGTGAGCATCACATTCCCCTCCCCCTTGCCACCCACTAGATCCGCAAATGTATTGAATATTGGGCCTGTTTAGCCCATCATGTGAGCATCACATTCCCCTCCCCTTGCCACCCACTAGAATCGCAAATGTATTGAATATTGGGCCTGTTTAGCCCATCATGTGAGCATCACATTCCCCTCCCCCTTGCCACCCACTAGAATCGCAAATGTATTGAATATTGGGCCTGTTTAGCCCATCATGTGAGCATCACATTCCCCTCCCCCTTGCCACCCACTAGAATCGCAAATGTATTGAATATTGGGCCTGTTTAGCCCATCATGTGAGCATCACATTCCCCTCCCCCTTGCCACCCACTAGAATCGCAAATGTATTGAATATTGGGCCTGTTTAGCCCATCATGTGGGCATCACATTCCCCTCCCCCTTGCCACCCAATAGAATCGCAAATGTATTGAATATTGGGCCTGTTTAGCCCATCATGTGAGCATCACATTCCCCTCCCCCTTGCCACCTACTAGATCCGCAAATGTATTGAATATTGGTCCTGTTATAGCCCATCAATCATGTGAGCATCACATTCCCCTCCCCCTTGCCACCCACTAAATCCGCAAATGGCAATATTGGGCCTGTTTAGCCCATCATGTGAGCATCGTCGACTCTATTTTATTATTGCCTTTTTATATGGGGCCTGCATAGCCCAATACATGTTAGGTGTAGACCATGATCATGCCTGTTTAGCCCATGTCAGTTTGATCGACTCAGTAAATGTGTGACCCCAGTGCCCGTTTATAACGATTATCCCAAATTATTAGCCATGTATTATATTTACTGGGGGGTCAGGTGTACCCACATTAATTCATGTGTTATTAAGTTGGTCTGCCAAAATGTCGGTGTCCCTAACGTTGTTTGTTTAATTGTTGTTCTGAATAGATGTAGTTTTGAGCTGCGGCGAAAACATATGTTATAAGCGTTGAATTGTTTATGTGCGGGTCAGGTGTAAAATAGATGTTACTTCTTACCTTGTCTTTCATCAAAATCCCATCAAATTGCTCAATCAGACTCTGAAAGGTCGGCCGCTCCAAAGGATTTTTACGCCAGCAGCTGTACATGATGTCATACCTTTAAAGAGAGGTTTATGAATGCAAATCCATAAATGTTCTTTACAATTATTAATGTGAAGGTATTTATTTGTAATTATTATTTTTTCTTTTGTTAGTATTTATGTATTTATTATTTTATTTTATTGATTTGGTTATTTTTTTACCAGTATCATAATTTTAGACATTATATACAGCTGTACATAGATCATGCCACATCGAAGTACCCTCTGCCTTTCAGTTTATGGCTGGCAAAACAGTTTATATGGACACTTTTTAAAATTGTTAATGACATCCATATATCAACAAAATGTGCGTCGGCATTTTTTGTTTTCTTTTTGTTTGCTATGAAACGATGTCCAATTGCAGCCAAAATTGCCAGATTGGAATTCTGCCGCACCGAGTTTTAAACGACATTTTCACATGGGGGTATGGTCCGAACGTTTGCCCGATTTGTGCGGCCTCTCTTAGCCACCGTACTTTGTGTATAGTAAATTTGGTCTGGTTCCAATAACCACGCTATAAATAACCACGTATAAATTAATGTATCGCAAAAAAACAAAAACAAACAAAAACAAAAACAAAAAACGCGCCGCACCCATTATGAAGCCGACCTAGGACTAGAAACCAGATACTTTTTTGTTTGGCCTCATTAACTTAATATCAGAAATACAAATAGTGCCACATTCAACACATCAATACTAAATAAGTAAGACTAATTGCGGTGACACCATGTGGAATCTCAATTGAGTAGTAATTAGTTCTGAAAAGAACTGGGGGTACAACTCGACGTTTCGATCAGTATGCTCTGATCGTCCTCAGGAGAATGCCGGACTCTGGAAAATGCTGCTGCTTAAGCAGCACTGTCACTGGGAATGAATTTCGCCCTCACACCCAAATCCATTCCAACGGAAGAAATCATCCAGTCAGTTGAGCCAGCCCTGCGACGACTCAACAAAACAGCAGCTGATGACGTCAGACTACAGATGAGCGATGTTCTGCGTAAAGCCAAGCCAGCCAAGCCCAACCTCTCCAAGGGAGAACTTTCTGCTTTACAGGACATCCGACGAGACAGCTCCATCCACATCCTCACCGCAGACAAAGGCAAAGCTACAGTCATCATGGACCGAGCACAATACACCGACAAGGTAAGTCACATTTTATTATCCGATTCATACCGCCCCCTCAAGAAGAACCCCATCCCATCCATAGAGAAAAGAGTAGCTAGCAAACTCCTTGCCCCCCACCGTGCCGGTGGCCTCTCCATCCAACTCTACCGACATCTCAGACCATCCAGCTCATCCTGCCCTAGGTTCTTTGGCCAGCCGAAGATTCACAAACCTGATGTCCCTCTCCGCCCTATTGTCGCCTCCAGAGGTTCACCTACGTACAATAAAGCCCGTCATTTAGCTAAGATCCTCCGACCCTTGGTGGGTCTCACTCAACACCATGTGTCCAACTCCAGTCAGTTCGTTGAGATCACCCGGGGCCTCACACTTCAACCCAGCGACATCTTGGTTAGTTTTGATGTTGTCTCCCTATTCACCAATGTCCCAACTACAGAGACATGCCTCCTGGTGAAGGACAGACTCGTACAAGATCTTTCTCTTGATGATCGCACATCACTCACCCCGGACCAAATTCATGATTTGCTACTAACATGTGTCTCTTCAAGTTGTTTTCAGTTTCAGGGCAAGTTCTACGAGCAGACAGCTGGGACCTCCATGGGATCTCCTTTATCCCCGGTCCTTGCTGATATTTTCATGGAAGAGTTTGAAAACTCTTCCCTCAACACCGCCGACCTCCAACCCAAGCTGTGGCTCCGATACGTGGATGACACCTTTGTGGTTTGGCCACACGGCAGAGACACACTCCAGGATTTTCTACAACATCTAAACCAGCAACACCCGAGCATCAAGTTCACCATGGAAACGGAAGAAGATGACAAGATCGCGTTCCTTGATGTTGGCATTTCCAGAAACCCAGACGGCTCCCTACACCACAACGTCTACAGAAAGCCCACGCACACAGATCGGTACCTGAACCAGCGCTCCTTCCATCATCCAAGCATCAAGTCATCGGTCAACCGTACGCTCGTACAACGCGCCTACAACATTTGTGACAAGGACAGCCTTCCCAAGGAACTACAGCACATCCGAACTACCCTCAAACGCAACGGTTACAATCACAACAAGATCAGCACAGCGAAGCCGGTTCCAAACTCCAAAAGCAAGGTAAGTGATCTAACCTCTCTGCTTGTCTCCCCTATCTAGGTTCGACGTCTCACAAACTACAACGCATCCTCCGACAAGCAGGCATCGATGTGTTCCACTCAGCCCCCAGCAAACTCCAAGGACTTCTACATACCCACAAGGACAAACCGGGCCCAAACAACAGAGCGGGAGTCTACCGGATCCCCTGTGAGTGCGGTAAGGTGTACATCGGCGAAACAAAACGCAACCTCCCCATCAGATTGAAGGAACACCGAGCACACGGCCGCAGAGGAGATTTCGAGAAGTCCGCCATCGTCAAGCACTCGCACATCAAGGACCACCAAATCGACTGGCAGGCAGCCCAACTCATCACACCCATCGACGCATGGTACCCCAGACGCATCAGAGAGGCCATCGAGATCGTCAAACACGACACTGTACCACAGGACATCGGTTTCTTCATCAGCGACATTTGGCGACCTATACTACAGACTGAAGGATCTTCTATATCCAAAGTCCATAACCCACCCCAGACTGAGGGATCCCCTATATCCTAAGTCAACCACCCTCCTTCCCCTGTGCTTGTTAACAACTGATTCAGTTCAGTGAGCACACACCTCTCCCCAACCCCTAGGATCCTAGTCTCATAGTCTCACAGTTTCCCGCCTGCGCGCCTCAACGAACTAATCCTCCAGCATCCATTCATGGGATGATCCTCCAGCAGCCTACTTAAGCAGCAGCATTTTCCAGAGTCCGGCATTCTCCTGAGGACGATCAGAGCATACTGATCGAAACGTCGAGTTGTACCCCCAGTTCTTTTCAGAACTAATTACTACTCAATTGAGATTCCACATGGTGTCACCGCAATTAGTCTTACTTATCATCCTCACCATGCAAAGCTACAAGTTTTACCTAATACTAAATAAGGTGAGAATGTTATCATGACTTTCGTTAACAGCGCTTTCTTGTTTTTGAAGTTCGCCTGCTACTATTCGATAGATTGCGCTTTCGAGGTAAACATTGTGATGTCATATTATCTTTACTTACAACTGTTTCTTGCACTGTCTGGGTCGCTTCATCCGGAAGCCCGTCTGGAGCTGTCTGACCATTTCCTTTGCTGAGATAAGGGCATATGGTCTGGCACCTGTCGCGAGTAAAAACAAGCATTCCGTTCTCAGTCACAAGGCCTATTTACCATTAAATACAAGAAGAGCCTTGTTTGGCAAATCATTATTTTATTTCTTTGGAATTGCAAGCTTTCAAACTATGACCCTAATGGAAGTGATTATTAATGAAATTTAATTGAATGGGAAGGTGTGGCATTGTTGGCAAACTTACTTGTACGAATATGCTTAAATACTCTCTTTGAATCAAGACATCCATAAACAACCAACCCGTGAAAGTTTCAGTAAATTAAGCTGTGTCTTTAACGATTTTGTTGTTGTTGTTAAGCATCCATTGTTTATATTCATTGTTATATGAATTTAGGAAAGAGGATTCTCTGACAGCCCCTCAGAAAAAGTTATGTCTAGGGAATATTTATACCATCGCCAGCTTTACACCAAGTTTCCCAATACAATTCGACCATTTGATTATTTTTTAATTACCAATCATATACCTATGATACCTATACGTATATGAACAAAATTAGTGACTCATAGAATGATCTTACCAAGAGTTACAATCTCCCACATCAGAACCCCGAAAGACCATACGTCACTCTCGATTGTGTACACGTCATCTAGCAAAGATTCTAACGCCATCCAGCGCATGGGCAGAGGTGTCTGTTATAAAGATAGTGAATTAATACTCAGTTATGTTGGTCATTCAGCTGTGTTATGGACGAAATTCGTAATGTTACAATGACAAATCTTACAGCATTATAGATTCAGATTTAGCGGCTTTAATTTGAAAGTGACGATTTTACAGTGATCAGATTACACTGAGTTTGTTTAATGTTTGATTTAATTTTTCCCTACACCGACGTGTGTTTAATGTTTTACTGTGGATAATCTAGAAATGGTACTCGTAATAGAGTTTAGTTTTGCCTCTGCTATGGTTGTGGTACTTGTTGTCCAACACGTACTAGACAAAGGTACCGAGGGGTATGGTAGAGTTGTCGTACTTGTTGTCGAACACATACTCGGCAAAAATTCCTGGAGGTATGTTAGAGTTGTAGTACTTGTTGTCGAACACATACTCGAGGTATGTTAGAGTACACGTACTTGACAAACAGTTATAGTACAGTTGTCGAACTTGATGCATGTTATAGTTGAGGTACGTATACCCGAGTATTTGTTGCTAACCAAAGTTGCTAACCAAAAAAAAAAACTTAACATGAGCAAAATGTTATTTGGCTGCCTGACTCTTTTACAATGTTTCAAGAAATATTCGCTAAGCAAAATGCTTTGCACCTCTTGTATGATTATTCCCTTTACTTACATCTGATTCTCGTTGGTAGATCCTGATATTCATGACGTCACGAGCCAGTCCAAAGTCGGACACTTTGCACACCATGTCTTCGCCCACTAGTACGTTACGGGCAGCGAGATCACGGTGAATGCACTGGAGAAAATTATACAAAATATGTAGATTTTAATGACTCGATAGTGATGAATGAAAAAGGCTCTATAATAAAAAACCCTTATGATCTTTCTCATAATGACCTTGAATGAAGCACTTTATTTGATGAAGTAGCACTATGTTTTGTAAACATACTGTTTTTTTTAAGAAGTCACAAACATTTAAGTGGGCCGCCCCTCTATAGATCTGCCACTCTGAAGAGCCCCATTGAACAGTGTAGATAAAGGCACCTTTATTCTAAAGAAAAAGGAAATGTTCACATTTTTTTTTTACTTACTTGGTGTTAAAGTTGATAATGGCATCAAGCATAGGAGGTGCTATCACATATGAAGAGAGACATAGCAGAATATCGAAGATTATCAATAGTATAATTTCCTTTTATGTGAGGTTTTATCAATCATACCTGTCGTGATGATAAGAAGGCCATTCCATTCGCCACGTCCCTGGCAAACTTAACTAAGGACCGGGAGAGTGACTTGCTTATGCCATCAATGTTAGCGTAGCCTGTGCCAGTGTCTGTGGTTCTAAACTCCATGAGGACTTTCTTCAGGTCCCCCTTACGCAGGTATTCAACGATGAGATAGACGGGATCTACAGAAAATGCAAATACCATGGGCGTAAATCCCCGGGGGATGGGGACATAGCATTATTCTCCCTCCCACAAACTCTTTTCGGGTTCAGTTACAAACAAAATAATAACTGTTGAACAAACTCCTCGGAACTACTTTATATTATTAGGCTTGAAAAATTATTTTCAAAACACGGTGCCAGGTGCATGTGTCACCATCCTTGTGCACAATTGGAAAACCGAGGTTTGAAAAATATTTGTATTATTTTTGTTCAAGATCCTTTACATTTCAAATTGGGAACTTGCATATATACTGCCATACAATGTGCTACAGTTATAGGTTTGGGTTTAAAGGGACATTAAGTCTTTAAATGCCATGCAATGATGTTGAGTGCAACTGCCCACTAGTGTTTCACAAAATGGCTGATCACGTTTTGACAATGCGCACGCTGAGAATAAAAACACTTGAACGACCACTGTCGGAAAATCACCAACAGAATACTCAAACCATCATCAACTAGACAGGGTTCGGGTAAAATTTTAGTCCAACTATATAGTTCACCATAATTCACAGTCAAACTTGTTCCCTGGTGCTATGCAACAGCGCTATTGCCAAATACTAATGATTAAAAAAGCTTTAACGTATACATTATTTCTAGAAGTGAATGCAACCGAGTTAGCTACCAGCGAGGCTGCCTAACGGTCTCGTAGGAAACCAGTACAATATAAAGAACAAACACTGACAAATACCTGTTTCTATACAATATCCCAGTAGTCTGACGACGTTTGAGTGAGAACCAATTTTTTTCATGAGGTCCAGTTCCTGATATAACTCCACCTTAGCCTGTCTGTCTGCGCCCTCTACCGGTTAAAACAAATAAATAAACAAGTTTCGATACCAAATCGTATAAATTAGGTGAGATAGGATTGGTTATTTTTAACAAAAATCAAATTTTTCCCTGCAAATAATTTTGACGGAGTGAAATGATTTTCAGTTTGAATTGATGAAAGAGTACTATATTTCCCAAACTCACGTTTGAATGAATACAAGAAATGTGAATTTATTTAAACTAGTTTATCGTAAACAAACGATTTGTAGTCGAGTACATTTTGATAAGTAAAAATGTACTCGAGTACAAGTACTAGTACGAGAACGAGTAATCCAACTTTATAATTGTAATCGAGTACTTTTTCACGAGTATGAAAACGAGTAACAACAATCGGCACACGAGTATGAGTACGAATAATATACAACTGTGGTTAACAACACAACACACTGGATTGAGTGTTTGATTGAAACATATTTACTATAAACAAAAACACCGGTACTTATTTATAAATTGAGCCTAACCTCCTTAAAATTTATAAAGGAGGCTTGCCATTTTGATCCAAGAAGAATCCTCTATAAAGGAGATAATATTACATAATGAATGAATTTGTTATTGAAGTGTTATGTGATGTAATTATTGGGTTGGATTGGTACATTGTTTTGGCATGTTTTAAGTAAAGGCGAATGGATATCATGTAACCTTTCAGACCAACTCAGTATACCTTTGAGAGTTTTAACTGCAACTTTTGTTTGTTTGCCATCTTTCGTGATCCCAAGTGCCGTTCCCAATAGTACCCTTCCAAAGGCACCTCGTCCCAGCTCTTTCTCTATCTTCAGGAGATCACGCGAGAACGAGAGATCGGGTCCAACATTACCGTACTCCACAACGGACGTGTCAGCGTGGTTATCGGGATGTCTCTCGTGCACTACAATTGGAGCTAACTCAATCAATTGAGAACCTGTGGAAAAAAAGTTAAATTAGTTTCAGGCTAAATTTATAGATAATGTGAAACATAACATCCTTTTTTTTTTTTACAAAAGAGCTCCACGTTGAAAACAGGCAAAAGCCGCACTGCAACCAATGGTAGACATACAATCTTATATTCTTAGGAGATGTCATTAGAAACACTGATAATTTTTTTATTTTTAAGTAAATACATTACATTTCAAATCTTATTCCTCTTTAATGTTTTACCATGCTCAAATTGCACTTCAGGCGACTTTTGAAACTTGGTACCATTTTGGAAATCTGTAAACATTTGAAAACAATGATACTAGGCTCTAAAACAATTTTGTTAAATATTTTTATTTAACTATGCCCAAAAAGTGTCTCTGTGGGGGCGGGGACCACCCCCTCCGGATACAAAATATATACCACCCACTCCCTCAGGATTTTCGCCCATGCATTACATTACTTAATTACAAAAAAACCCAAGGTCAAACTGTTACAGGCAAAAGCTGCCCCTAACCCCCTCCCCTCCCCCACCACACTGCACCCATGGAAGTATTTGAACAATAGATAAAGCGCAAGTGTACTTGCCATCAATATTGTCTCCGTGGTTGTACTCAGGCGACTGTGACTCAACTATGTATGGAGTATTTGCAACCTTGTCCCCAGGGTCTACCTCCTTCTCATTTCTAGACCCTGGTGGGGAAAGGGATTTCCGCAACGCTGATTGCTTACTACAAAATAAATATTTAAAAAAATGAATATTATTTCAAAAATGAAATTGTGCTTCACAATGCGTTCATACTAGTTTCTAAATCACCAAATATTTGGGTGATTGATTTTACCGAAAAATAATGCCGAATTATGACGAAATAAATCGCTACCTGTAATGTGTGGGATTTGACAGTCGAGGTGGCTTGTCCTGTATGACCTAGACTGTTCCATTGCCCATATATATCTGATAAGAATGGAGACAGTTTCAGCACTAATGGATTGTATTGGCTGGAGTTGGCGTGTTACTAATATTTTATTTTATCTATTTATTTGTATTTCTTTTCTTTTTCTCTTTTGTATTTCTTTATTTAGCCTCGATCTCCTAACGCACTAGGCAAATGAGACACTTGGGAATCTGTCCTAGCTATCTCATACCCAGGCCTGAGAATTGAAAGTACAAAATATGTGACAAATGAATGCCAATTGATGAAATTGAATTCAACTGCCTGCAGTGCTAGTGGTCTAACAGCTCATGCACGGTGCGAATAAGTGATGTTAATTATCAAAGCGTACATGAAAGTCTTGGGTTGTGATTGTATGCATGCCGTGTGGTCGATTGAGGCTTGTACCTTTTCCGCCAGAGAAATATAACTATCGCCATAACTGCAGTCAGTGTTGCTAGTGCTCCAGCTACGATTCCTACTGTGGTCCCTATATGGGGTAAAAGTGTGACTGTTAGACTTATCCTTAAAGGGGTGGGTGTACAGTAACGCACTATTGGTAAAAGAAATGAAATAATATTATTATCTAACAACCTTCTTAGTTTTGAGAAGGTAATGGTACCAAACATCCTTCATTACTTTATCTTTTCCTTGCATAGCACCAAGCCCCAAATATTTTCCTAGTAATCCTAGGCTGAAATGCTGTAATCATTAAATTACCTATCTCCAACTGTGCTGATCGTGGACTGTTGGTTGTAGATGCCTCTGCTCTTGAAGTCTTGCCACTCATCGTGTAGGGGGTAGTTGTGCTGTCATAACTAGTCGTAGGCCTACTCTGTGTAGTAGTGGTGGGCAGACTTGTCGTTGGTTCACTTGTTTGTCTCAGAGCTACATAGTGCAATAGGAGTTTTTATAGTCTGTACTGTTTAAATTATTTCACACGAATGGATATGTAACGCAACAAAAACGCATGTTTTCATCTCGCCATCTGGCGATATTTCAATGTTAAAGTCACTATACAATATTCATAGCATTAACTAACATAATTGGTCACATTTTTTACATGAAGCTTAATTGGTGTAAAGCTGATGATGGTGTAAAACATCCATTCAAGTCTTTCTGTCTGCGGTGCTTTCATTTTAGTAAAATGTTCGTCTTCTGGAGACGTCAATAATATTCTACGAAGAACTATATTTTTAAATGCATCTTCACTATTTTTTTTCATCAATTCATTTACGGACAGGTTGTTTCCCATCGATCAGCTACCATATTATAGGTTATGGTTTATATACACGTTTCAATGGGATTTACGCTGCACGTGGCTCTTTTGATTTGTGCCATTATTCCGGAACACTTTAATTGACGGTCGATAATTTTTTTTTTTTTTAATTATTATTATTATAATTTCAATAGATACGAGTCAATTATGACTATCCGAAATTGGTTTATATTTCGTGATATTTGTGGACGTCTGCAAGAGTTAAATACAGAATTGCACATGCGCATAACTGTCTAAATCAACAACAACCAGGCACGGTACTTGGTAGAACATCATATCGTCTGAAGGGTGAAATATCAACCTTTTATCAACCTCATCTCAAGGGTCTATACCACGTTCACACGACTAGACCCTGGTGGGAAGAGTGCTTTCCGCAACGCAGTGTGCAAAAACAGTTTGAATAATTATTTTGAGGAAACAAAATATTTCAGTTTAGTTCTTCTTCATTATACTACAATGCCTAGTATATTAATTTGTTTTACACGTCGAATGTTTGGATGAGTGATTTTAGCCTCACCCACTGCAGCACACGCTATTCTTACTAACGGTGTCAGAATATCACCTAATTTACATATCCAAAATGTTTGGATATTGAACATTGAAATCATCCAGGGCGAGAGAGCAGTGGGTGCGAGGTATACATGTATACAGTTGGAAAATTATTTCACATTTTTTATCACATTATACAAAATAATGTATCTTCTCAAGAAGCTCATTCTACCTGGTACATATCAAAGTAAAATATGTGTACGGGGCCTACCTTTGAGAACAATTCAATGTGCTACATGGACAATTCGACAGAGAGCGCTATTGTTTTAACAAGCGATACGTCATACCCTCTGCATCATCTCACCGCCATAAAATACCCAATGATTGAAATAATACCAGTGACAATTAAAAACTTATTGAGTTATATTTATTAACATTTAACTAAGGATTTGATGAACAGTGTTTTACCTGTACATGTTGGTACGGAGTCGTTCCATGTGGCGCTGTTTCCTGTGTCCACGCATTCGGTTGTTTGTGACCCATTAAGAATATATCCAGTATCGCAGGAAAAACTTACACGAGTCCCAAAGAACTTGAAGTTTTCTAAATTATAAGACAGTGTTTGTGGATTCATGATGGTGTGGGCTCCATTGGTGGGTGGTCCTATTTCATTACTGCATACTCCTTGGGAAACTGTCATTTAAAAACAGAAAAGTAACTTGGGGAACGGCGTGGTCAATTCTCAATCTAAATATTTTCCTGGCGGAAGTTTACCGGGGGCCCCTTCCTTTTCAAATTTCTGGGCAAATTCCGGGGGAAATGTGCCTGATAGATTCACGCTCAAATTAGAACGATTAGTCAATCTGTTTTTGTTTTTTGTGTTGTTGGTTTTTTTTTGGGGGTTTGGTTTTTTTTTTTTTTTTTTTATTAAATACCTTCAATACATCTATAGATCAACCATTCAATTAACTTGTCTTACTTTTGTAGATAGATATTCGCCGACCACCTCCACAGAATTGGTTTGAGTTTCCTGGACATTGATACTGACGACAATCAGAGTCCCGTGCTCGCCCATGCTTGTTGTAGTTCTCATTGTTTCCACAATAGCATTCTTGTTCATATTCAAGTCCAGCATATTTATACGCGTCTGGTAGTGCTTCCAGACAGTATCTGAAGCACCATTCCAGGGACAGTCTATATTCTGTCACACCAGTTTCAAGGGCACGATTGTCGAAGCTATCTCTGAAGCATCCTAAGTAACCAGGGACTTAAAAGAGAATAACTATAAATAAATAAGTAAGACTAATTGTGGTGACACCATGTGAAATTCTCAATTGAGTAGTAATTAGTTCTGAAAAGAACTGGAGGTTACAACTCGACGTTTCGATCAGTATGCTCCTGAAGACGACCAGAGCATTACTACTCAATTGAGAATTTCACATGGTGTCACCGCAATTAGTCTTACTTATCCTCTTCACCATGCAAAGCTACAAGTTTTACTTATAAATAAATAAACACAAATACATAAAATGGCATAGGCCCCATTGAACTCAGTGGAATAGTTTTCCAAACGAACGAGTTCTAAATTGGTTGGTAGGATAATTGTTTATCTTTTTTTAGGATTGGTTGTAATGAAAACTTACTTAGTTTAAAGAGTACTCTTTCCTAAATGAATACCAATAATCTAAATAATGTACTTTTACTACCGGTACTTCTCGTAAATGACTAATAATCACTGTTCCGATGAAAACAAAAATTAGTGAAAAAGCCGGTAAAATAACAAAAAACATCACATCAGTAACTTAAAGGCAGTTTACATCTAGCCTTGATAAGAACCAGTCAAACCAACCTGTGAAAGTCGCAACTTATTTTGTCGTGTCATTCTTGTTGTGTCATTAATTTACGTGGAAACCATTGACCATTCTGGAAATTGTGTACTCTTAATTTAGAAATTGTCCTTGCGTTCAATCACTTTATTGTGCATAACTCCTAGCTGATTTTCTACCCGTAAATGATGACGTGGATTTTGATAATCCTGACACAGTATGTGAATATTTCGATCAAGATAAGTGTAGCGGCGAGCTGTTCCACCATAAATTTGGTTTAGCGTCCTCTTGTGTTGGTTTTGGGGGTGTCAATTGGAGGTGGCTTAATTGCATTGTTCGTGTTAATCTCGTTGTCAAGTTATGGCTAGAAAGATACTGATTGATACTTAATTACATATTTCTAGGTTTGGTTCCACAAATGTCGGTAAGGACAAAGCCATTTTCTCTAGAATTTAATTCTATATTGATTGTGATGATATAAAGGGGTTTTATGTGAATTTTCCATATTTTCTGGGGGTTTTGTTCTCACGTAATTTCACGGGATTAATTGCACTGATTCCATTGGGTTAATGTTTACATTCTCATGTACGATTTAAAGTGACAATGTTCCTGTAGTTGACTTATATACTATATTGTTTGTTTATTGTAGTGAACTTGTTAATCATCTGTATACATTCTACTGGCTGTTACTACGGGTTGGTAAACGTTGAAACGTGTACTAGCGGGCTACTTGCTGTTATAAATGTGGAGTCGTGTTTGATAGAGCTGAAGTGCCAAACACAGAGTGTCATTCATAATAAACTGAGTAGACAGTAACACAGTAAAGCACTGGAGTTCAGGCGTGGAACATTTTATGTTAACTCTATGTAGTTGAAACTTTTGAAAGTTTTGTAATTCATTTTCAGCTAACACAAATATCAAATTTGTTGACATTAAAAACAAACAAACTAACAAACAAACAAACAAACTAAAATTGATACTTTGGAATTCGAAGATTGACCCTGGACTGTGGTTCAGGTGTTATCTGACAGACACAGAACAATTTTCCCAAGGATCCGTCCTAGGGCTGGGGGGGTATTAACCCAATTTTTTGGTAGATGCTCCCCTCAAAATATGTATAAGAAACAAGGAAAAAAATACTCAAAAAATCATTTGAGAGCGTTAACCCCCCTGTACATGCCGCCCCCTGAAGATATGTTTTTGTGAAACAGCATGGCATCCTGACTTCTTGTGTAGATTACCTGCATACCGTTGTTGGGGCACCAGTCTATTTTGTTTAAAACACAGCTACAGGGAAGCAATGAAGAGAACATCACTTCAACAACTAATTTAAAGTACTTTCTCATGTTTAAATGTTGATATTTTAGCATATTATTCCATGACCTTTCAATTGCCTTATGAAACAAAAAATCTGATTAAAAAGAAACATTTATATGAATAAAACACAGTGTTCCCGTGGGTTTATATGGATTGCAACTGAAGATTTTATTTCATTATTGTATCAAACTTATTTTATCCTAGAATAATATAAAATTGATATTTGCTTTTAACATTCTTCTAGAAAAGAATTAATTAATAAAATAGTATGAATGTAAAATAGTAGTTATTGGCCTCAGTTGTGTTTTGAACCTAGCAAGTTCTTTCTCAGAGAAAGAAACCCGCTAAGTTTGAGATGTAAGGCCAGTAACTACGGTACTATTTTGCATTTATATACTATGGGTCCTTTAGGTTGGTAAGCAGTTTGCAATAGCCAATTCTCTATTTATAAAATAGTACAAAAATATATTTATACATCTAACTAACATTAACAACATATTTCATGGCTTAGCAGGGATTTTGGATTGTATAATGTATAATGCCAAAATGTGTTTCTGTAGATCTAATGCTCTTGAACAAGTTCTGCTCGTAGATGTGAAGCATCACTGACATGTATTGAAATAATCTCTTTTGAGTAGTAAGGGTTCTGAGAAGAACCTTTGGTTAACTCAACATTTCGATATGTATGCTTTGATCATCTTCTAGGAGAATGCGGAATGCTGGTGCAGGAGGGGCTTAAGTAGCTTGGCGGAGGAGTCCTGATCACTAGATCTTTGGGCTTGCATGTGTCATTCTTGTAGATGTAGCTATTACCTAAAACAAATTTGAAATACGTTTATAATTAATTACAGAAAGTGAAACATAATATTGTAACAAATTATTCAAAAATGTGCTTTAATATAAGCTGTTTTAACCAAGCACACACCATCCCTTAAAAAACATTCAAATAATAAATCCCATATCCCACTATTTCATTTTAAGCTAGGTTTCAACTTCAAAGGTTCAGGGGTTACACAGTTGTAAACCTTAAATTTATTTGAGAACTACCAACTTTGTATTCTCTTTCACTTACTTTTACTATTATATCATCGTGATTGTACAAACTACAGTTCTATGACAGTAACCAGTGGGTTAATATTTCATGTTTAAGATGATAACAAGTCCCAGGCATGTCAAATACAATGTTCCCAAGTTAACTCCCATGGACATTTCTTGCAGTAATACTTGTGCCTTGTTGTGGGTGCATGGTGAATAATATTATTATTATTATATTAAAAACAAACTTACCCAACTAAGGTCACAGATAATAACTTCTGTCACTGCCCAATTTTGCCAGCAAACAATCCTTTTAGATGATTATGATGTATGTACATGTACTAACCTAAATATATAATTGTCTTAATTGAGTTAAAACCCATCAACCATGTCAACAAACCACGAACAGCTGATTAGTAACCATTCTATTTTCTAGATGTGTGGTACGTAATCACATACACAGTCTGGAAACCACCATTATGTATGTCTCTACAGTGCATGGAGTCAGGGAACCTTTATGTTAAACTGACAACAGAGGGCGCCCTTCAACCAAAACATTTAGGGGGCATGTACAGGGGGGTTAGAAATGATTTAGTCTTGTTTCTAATAGGCCTGTACATGTTTTGAGGGGGGCAGAGAATATAAAAAAAAGTGAAATAACCCCCCCCCCCCCTACTAGGGCCATTGTTTATTGTATACTTTAATTATATACGTACCACATTTAATGTAATTTCTTTCTGTTTTTTGGCTGATGATACTAGTTTACTATTTAACCATAACAACTTGCAAACTGCAATCTATAGTTCTTTATTCATATTTCTTATTGCTGGCTACTGGTTTTTAAACAACAAACTGACTTTAAACCTTCAAAAGACAAACTACATCAGTTTTAGTCCTCGACAAAAAATACCCGGGATGATACAATTGAGATTTCTATACATAGTACTAATTTAAATCAAGTAAAGAGTACACAATTCCTTGGTGTTTGTATGTAGGAAAATCGTTCATGGACTCATCACATATCCAGTTTAACCAGTAAAATATCTAAGAACGTTGGATTTATTAATAGATTAATGTTTTTCTGTACCAAACATGTTCTAATTCTTACCTTAAACAATTATCTCATACTCCCTTACTTAAATTATGCTCTTCTGGCATGGGGACATGTCTCCCCTGTTATTAAACTTGAATTGTTACAAAAAATAGTCATCCGTGCCGTATCAAATGTTAACTACTTAACCCATACTGCCCCATTATTTGTTGATCTTAAAATACTTAAAGTATCCGAATTTATGTTCAAGTATACAACCAACTACCTACAAGTTTTGATTATCTTTTTAATAGGGCGTCAGAAATTCACTTGACACTCGTAGCGTAACAAAAAGGAACTTGTATGTGAACTAAAATAGAATTACTTATTTTAAAAAAACGTTCAACAGCGAGTTGTATTATTTTGGAACAATAAACAAAAAAAAACTATTCTCTTCTCTTTAGGTAATATTTGTAGCTTTGCATGGTGAAAAGGATAAGTAAGCTGGATAAGTGAAACTGATAAGTAAAAACTCGACTTGTAACCTTCAGTTCTTTTCAGAACTGAGAATTTTACATGGTGTCACCACAAACAGTTTTCTTTTTACTTCTCTTTACTTATTCTACAAGTAATTACTCAAGGTGTACACTCCCTTTACACGGAACTATTTGACACATAAGACTACACTTGTATTTTACTTGCACCAAAACACAACATGCAGCCCCCTACCCAACACCAGAGGCGATACGGCGAGTAGCCACATATAGAAAGACCAGTAGTATGACTGTAGCCGCCTGCATGGCCTCTATGCAGCGGCGTAGCCAGGACTTTTTCAGTGGGGCGCAGGGGGGGCATTGCTTTTCAGTGGGGGCCCAGGAGGTATGGGTTTTTTTCCTTTTCTTTTTTTTTTTTTTTTTTTTTGAGGGGGGGGGGCATTATGAGGATTTTTCGTGGGGGGCACCTGGGGGGGCACTGGATATTTGTGGGTGGGGGCACGTGCCCCCCCCCCCAGGCTACGCCGCTGCCCCTATGTCCTCAGAAGGAGGGATAATTATAAGCCCATGTTGGGCCTACCTCTTGTAATGCCAATCTGCGTATGTTTTAATACTTGTTTGGGGGCTTTCAATTGGGAAAAAACAAATAAATGTTACTGAAAAAATTATAATTCAGTAATGTTATAATCGGGTGTACTCTTCCTTAGATAGATTGTTATACATTGAAGTTAGACTGCGTGTACTTTACATTATGTACTGATATAATGAGCTCTTTTTGTCATTATAAGACCACAAAAATCAACATTTGAAAATTTAGTAATTTTCCACTGATTAAATATATTGAACCCATATACGAACCTTGGTTTTGCGCCTGCGAGGAAACTATAAGTCCACAGGTCATCGCTAACAGCAGCACAAATCCACACGAAAGTTGAAACACGGATTCTTCAGCTCGTAATTTCCTTGACTGAAACATTCTTGATCTTTATTCTGAAATGAGACTTGAATTTACATAAGTGAAGTTTTACACCCTCAGACCACCACAAATTAACCTAATTAAGCCTAGGTGTTATTTTTGCCAGTGTATTGCTTTTAAACTGAACTCTTGTAGATTGTGTTTGTAGGCCTAGTCTTCCGTTTATGCATTGAGGTATGGCCTTCCTGGATCAGATTGTGTACAGTTATAGTTCAGGCGTTGTTGTAAATCGCCTGCTATGAATTGTAAAATGCCTTCCGGTCGACATACCATTAAAGGGACTTATACTTAGGACTTAAAGGGACTTAAAGTGGGTGACACATGTGAAAATACATTATTTACATGGTTTGAAAGGTCTTTATAAAAGTTCTACATGCCATTAAAGGGACTTATAGTCTTTGAGTGGGTGATATCACATGTGAAAGTACATTATTTACATGGTTTAAAAGTTCTACAAGAATACCCCTGAGACATTTATTGTTTTGCTGTAATTTGGGAAGAAGAAAAACAGGTCACGTGTTTTATTGTACCACCATTTTGGTACAATAAATCACGAGGTAATATCGTTGTCTACATATACAAGTCGTTCTTGACGTTTCACTAGGCTCAGACTGCTCATAGAGGCAGCCTAGCTGGCACATTGTTTCTTTAATTTACATCCAACATGCATACATTATACCTTAATGGACGGTAAAGTCGTCTTGTTTGTTCAGCTATGCGAATCCACGTGACCAAACCGAGGATGGCCCCTTTTATGTAAAGAGTTTGCAAGACCACAAGTAAAAATTAAGTAC
Source organism: Zoroaster sp. YZ-2022 (assembly GCA_029582265.1). Lineage (NCBI taxonomy): Eukaryota > Metazoa > Echinodermata > Asteroidea > Forcipulatida > Zoroasteridae > Zoroaster > Zoroaster sp. YZ-2022. The sequence goes on from CM055831.1 coordinate 8,451,005, forward strand.
CTTCATGCTAAACGATATCCGGACTCACTGTGTCCTACATCGGACATATTTTATAATATCATTTCCTCTTGTGTGCATGATAATGAATACTTTCAGTTCATAGAATGTGAACATGACTTTTGCATCCAACAAGATGTTAAACATCATGTAAATCTCATGGGTCAACCTCGTTCTCACTACTAGAAAAAAGTGATTTCTGGAACGTTGATTGGTAACTTCAAAATAAATATGCCCAAAACAGTTTCAATATCATATCGATGAAATACTATCATGCCTATTGTTTGTAACACGTCCAGTGTTAGTTTGCGCCTCCCCTGCACCAGCCGTCTCCCTTCCCCCTCCCCAGCTTTTCCTGATGTTTTTCCGTCTCTGCATGGCTTCTTTACCGGCGCTGGCACACCCACTGCCGTCGTGACAATGCCTTTGGCTGCTGGTTGAAAAATCATTTCCATCTCGGCAGCTGAGACTGCGATCCACTCGCCCTGCTGTGTGGTATACTCATCATTGGCATGTACTGTATTCCCAATGGCTGTCTCTCCTCTGCTAGGATATACCATGAAAAGTTTATACTGTAGCGGAATAATGTATTCTTCTCCCGGACGGCACACAGGATGATGAGTTGATGAGTTCAACTCATATCAAACTTTACACTATCGATATACTTTTATTTGTAAATTTGTATTCCGCATTTATTGGTAAAATAGTTATTGGTAAAATATTTACGATGAATGACGAAGGTTGTAGCAAATTGTAGAAATAACCTTTAAGTTCTAGAAATAACCTTTAAGTAAAGGTTATCTAGTTTAATCAATCCTCTTTTCTGATTACCTTAAACGAAGAGCTACTTTGAATTTGTAGAAGTGACATTAGCATTATAGATCCATTTTCCGTGTTTTTATTGAATACAGGTTTGGCTGCAAGATGGCGGCCAACGCCAACATTTTGGCGCAAATCGCCATATGGTCTAATTTAATTACATAACCATGCTGTAGCCACCCGTTTATATATATTTGTTTTATATTTATTCGTTGACTAAATCAATTAAGAGAGACTTGTTTTCTTTTCCTTGTATCTTTGTTTATTGATTTAGTATTTTGTTCCCGATACTTGCAATTCTGTGTTCGAGGAAGTAATACCTAAACTGTTCTCCTCTCCATTTACAAAATAAACAATAACCAGAAATCAAGAAGCCGTTTCCTCATTCCCTTATTTTGACTCCAAACTTAGCGGTGTCACATAAATGTATATAATCTTGATTCAAAGAGAATTAGCATACTCATAGAAGCAGATTTGCCAGCATTACCGATGTGCATTGTTCCCTTCAATGGAGGCGTCAGCACCTTTTAGAAATGTTGAATTAAGAGATCTTAAGATCTGAACTTTTTTCTTAATATGTTATATCAATAAATTCATAATTTTAATTAGTGACAGCTATTTTTGTAACAATTTTAAAAACGGTCTGGCTAGTCCTATGACCCCAACTGAAACCCGCACGTACTTCTCCTTTCTATATAATATACTCCGACTTTATGTTAGTATATAAAATTGTTAGTTCAACATATATTTTTTTCATGATGTTTCATTATGTCCACTTTTCATTGAACTGTATTCAAAGTTGTTTTTTATCAAAGTTTTACCTTGGTAAGGCCAAAAAATCTCCGGATTCTGGTCATCAGTCGGCTTCAAAATCGGTGCGGTGACGCTTTTTTCTTTCTTTTTTCTTTTTGGCAAATAGGGAAATACGTGATACATTGTATACGTGGGCACCAAATTTCCATATACAAATATAATTGGGTAAGAGGGCCTAAATCAGGCAAACGTCCATGTGAACAAGTCGTTTATAGCGGAAACATGGATCACAATTTTGTATACGTGGGCACCAAATTCGTATATACAAAATATGGTGGGTAAGAGAGGCTACTCTCACAAATCAGGACTAAACGTCCTTATGTGAACAATTGTCGTTTACAGCACGGCAGGAATCTCCATATCGATTCCGTACAATTTTACTGCAATTGGACATCATTTCGACTGGCACCGCACAAAAAAGAGAATGAAAAAATGTCGATACGTGGGTCTGAAGCGACGCCCACAGAGACCAGAAACTGGAGACCCTTTTTGGAACTAAAACTTCCGCCATTTAGCAGCTGTAGCTGTGTGAACAGACAAAATTAAGGACTAAATGATTTTAATACTGTACAACCAAAACTGTGATGTTACCACGTTGTCAGACTAAACGTTAAACGAGTCTTTTAGTGGGCCCTTTATTCCGTAAATCATGTTTTCGACCGAACTGGGTTGTCCTTTAATATAGACAATGTGATCCACCTCTTTCCTGTCCATCTGCATCACTCCCATATCATTAATTTCCAACCCATTTAGTATAAGTTGCCAATTTAGTCCAATAAGGTTAACGTATCGCTGTTCCTTGAGTTGTGGGTAGCGTTTCTCTGAGACAGTGACACGTCAAGCGGCAGTTGTGCACACGTCATCGGTATTGGGCGTTTTCCTGAATGACTTGGCTGTACAGTTCATGGTAGGTTTGCTTATGTCAGGATTCTGTGGTGATGTCAGACTCTGAGCTGGTTTTGCGTAGTCTAACAATCCGTAAGCCTTTGTTTGAGAAACTTCAGGTTCCTATCGTATCATAGTAACATCTGCACTAACCGATCCCTTGTTTACTCTGAAAATATTGCATGAAAATATGTAAACTTACGGAATGATACTGTAACTGTATGGTACGGAATGACTTGGTACTGTACGGTGAGATACAGTGCAGTCCTAGCCTGGTTAACTGTAGTGGAAGTAATTTTTTCCGTGTGATCGTTTAAATAATGTAAAGTAGATTACCTTTTCTTCCAAAGCCATATGCCGTCATCAGGAGCGCAACCAGCGTCGCTAGCACTCAAGCTATGATTACCACAATGGTCTATGTAAGATCAAGTGTAACCACAGTCATTATTAATGGACAGGTGACGTATCCGGTCAATTTGTCCCCATAGAGGTTCACATAATTTCGTATCTGTGTGTGTATACTCGACAGATATGGTTTGACCCTCTGACCTTGCCCCATAGAGCAATGGATGAGTGACATAAGTGGACCGCCAGCCAACATATGGGCTGGATTGGTTCAGTTGGTAGAGCAATCATTACGGTATTCCAGAGGTCGCGGGTTCGAGTCCGGCATCAGCTCTTTTGCTCGCTTATAGAGATTAGAGATTATTTTATTTTTTAAGGGGTGGGAATTAGTAATTTAAAGTTATATCCCCCCAATTTACCCCAAACAATTTCCCAATAATCATTATGATATATACCTGTCACCAGCTTTGCTGTTAATGGACTCTTTGACCCAGTTACCTTTGTAAGAAATAGTTTCGAAGGTGTCACCCTTGATCTATCCAACGTGGTCTCGTTGGTTGGCAGAAATTGTCATTGAATCAGTTGTTGGTCTAATATCTGTAGCTGAATTAATGGAACA
>CM055831.1:8454982-8490917 GCA_029582265.1 Zoroaster sp. YZ-2022
TTTCACAAAAATTGTCCAGAAAGTTTTATTTAATTTGTTTTTAATTTGAGGGGGCCCTATTAAAACCGACAACGAGACAACTCACAACAACACGTTCTAAATCCCTGGAAACTCAAAAAAAGTTAAAAATGTTTAAAAGGACGGGTAAAACAGGTTTTAGGAAAATGTGGTTATGGGAGTTGTGTAGTTTCGGTTTTTTAGAGCCCAAAAACCCGGAAATGCAACGAGGCCCGACAAACGAAAACCAAAAAAGTTGGGGGTTTTGATTTTGTATTTGGATTGTCGTCATTTTTTTTTAGTAGACCGTTGAGAAGGGTTTAAATTTGGGGATATGATTGATGACAATGTTTGGATGGATATCAAATTTCATTCCATGTCGGTTTCTTTTTTTCCCGCCAACAGCAAAAAACGTTTACACCATCAATTTATTTACATCACTAAAAGACTATGTTCCTTCATTTGACCTTCAGGGGAAGTCCGGGCAATTTTGGTCGGTGAAGGCAAGGGGTTTTAGTGCGGGGCCCAATGACAAAAGGTACGATTTTTGGGGTAAAAAATTTCCCTTTTAAAAACAAAATTTACAAAAAGGTTTTCACAAATAGGTTTGGCATGCCCTTTAAAAAAAATTTTTTGGGATTTATGAGATCAATTTAAAAAAAAACCGTTCTTTTACCTCCCCTTTTTTTTAACTCCTGAGTTTTGGGAAAAAAGTGATGCTCAGATACAGAGACTTTTTTGTGTTAAACCACGTTCCCGATAAAAGGACCAAACGTCCCAACATGCAAGGGGGGTTTGAAATCCCGGGGGACCGTCCGGCGGAAAAAAAGGGGTTAAAACGGTGATCGTCTTTATTTAAAACAACAAGCTACATGTACAATTGGGGGCATCACCGGTCAGGGGCAAACCCGGTTAGGGTTTCCGGGAGAGGAAAATCCAATAACGAAAACAAAGTTCAGAATCGTTTTTAAAACTGCTAAACCGTGAAATTTTTCGTGTACTATGACAAAGAATATTGAGATTCCTCGAAATGAAGGACCCTTCTACATGGGCCCCAGGATTTTGTGATCCAAACCGCCATAAAATGTTGGACGTCACGACATTTGGCCAAAAGCTCATCTACAGACCCAAAAAATGATAACTAAAAAAGTTTGATGATCAAAAGTTTTGAGCTATGGTTTTTAAAAGAGGCCTTAAATTATTCAGGGACTAAACTAAGTTTAATTAATTAAGAATGTTAGTCTAATAAAATTTTAAACCAAGTCAAGCTTCCATAAGGCATGACTTGACTCTTCGAAAACTAAAAGGGCCCATTTGCCCAAGAAAGGCACGTTTTAAAGGGGGGGTTTTTTGCGGGAAAGAAATAAAAATTAATTTTTTGACATTGGGTGCCGCGGACGAAAAATTTTTGGGTTCCCGTTGTTGGACTATGATTTGACGCCCCAACCTGTTGGGTGGTTTGGGCCTGATTTTAAATTCCCATTGGGTTTTCCAGGTTTTAAAGAGCGGCCCGGGTTTTAGGTCGATTTGAGGTAAAAAATTGTCACAAGAGGGGGGCATACTACTAACCCCTTTTTTTTATCATCCCCGAAGTTTTGATAAATTTTTTTTTTCCCGGGTGTTTGTCCTACGGACGAAACGCGTTCCCGTTCTTTTTGGGACTATGAATGTTATGATGAAACCCCCAACCCCATGGGTTTAAACCCCTGACCTAAATTGCCCAAATTGGAACGGGTTTTAAATTTTTGAAATGGTTGTCGTGGAGTTGTTGTGAGTTGTCGCCAGTTGTTTTTAGGGGACCGGTTTTGAACAAAGGGGGACAACGGGACGAAACCCGAAGATTGACAAAAACCCTCCAAATGTTTGTGGAGTTGTCGGGGTTTTTTCTGAGTTTCGCGGAGTTGTGGGCCAGTTGTGGGGTTTTTGGTGGGGACCCCTGAGAATGGCCAAAATTTGGGTTGATTGATGACAATGTTAAGGGAGGCCCCCTTATCTCCCCCCCCCTTTCCCCGGGTCGAGTTTCTTTTCTGCCAACTAAGCTATAAAAACGTTTTTATACAAATCAACGTTATTTAATCAAAAAAACCGACAACCAAACTGATGATGACGATTTGACGACAACCCAAAAAAGTTGTCGGATTGTCGTGATTTTGGTTTTTTTGCAGGCCCCTTTCTGAAAAAATGGCCAAAAAATTTAGGGGGTTTGATGAAAATGTTAATGGAGGCCCCCATTAAATTTCTTTCCTGTCGAGTTTTTTTTTGGGCGGCTTTAACGGGTTTCTTTTTGGAAATGTAACGTGATTGTCGGGTTTTTGGGTTTTTAAAAGAGGGTCCCCAAAAACCCAAAATGAAAACCCATTAGACTAAACATCCGACGACAAACCTAAAAAAGTTGGGGAGTTGTCGTGAGTTGTCGAGTTGTCGTCATTTTGGGTTTTTGGGAGCCCAAAGAAGGGCCCTTTAAAATTTAGGATATGATTGAGAAAATTTAATGGATGGACCCACAAAATTTTCCCATTCCATGTCGAGTTTTTGTTTCCCCCCCAAAACCCCAGCTAAAAAAACGTTGTATACACCATAAATTTTGTTACACCCAAATCTGTGACTATTTTCCCTTTCCCAGGAAAAGTGGGGTAAGGCGTTCACAGGTAAATTTGCCAGAAAATTGGTTTAAAAGGGGAAGAAAGTTCCTTCTTTTTAGCCTGAGGGGTGGGTTGACTAAAAAGGCATGAGTTGGGAAGGAAAGTTTTCCCTTTCACACAAACATGCCTATTTTGGACAAAAAAAATTTCCCTACAAAAGATTGCCGCACACTAATGACAAAAATGAAAACGTTAGTTTTGTATGGGTTCTTTTACCCGTATAAAAAAAACAAATTGTACAGGGAAGGGGGTTTCTCACTAATGGGTTTTAGGAAATAAAGCCCTTTTAAAAAAATCTTTGGGTAAAGGGAGATCAACTTAAAAAAATAAAACCTTCCCTCCCCTCCCCCAAATTTTTTTAAAAAAAAAGCGATGACCCCAGCCCCCAAAAAAAATTTTTCCCCAGTGTCCCCAAAACCACTGTTTTCACGTATACTGAAGGACTCAAAGGGCCCAACATGAAATTTTAAAGGGGCGGGGCCCCCGGGCCCGGGGGTAAAAAAAGGGGTTAAACGGGTTTGCCTTTTTTTTAACCCCCCTTGGAATTTTTTCCAAGGGGTAACAAAAAAGCCCCCGTTAAAAAAGGGGTTAAACGTGGTGATCGTCTTTAGTTTAATTCCCCGAATATTTTCCTAACGTAACGTTACGACAAAGCCCTCACATGACAATGAAGGATAATTTTACTCACCGGAAAACCCGGTCACTGGGGAAAAAGGTACGTAGGGCCCGGAGAGGAAAATCCAAAACAAAAAACTAGTTCAGGGGAGATCGTTTTTAAAAGACTCCCCCTAGCCCCCCGGATTTTTTCGGTCTAGGGGCCAAAGACAAAATTTGAGATTCACCCGGAAAGAAGGACTGGTCAAACATGTTTTGACAAACAAAATGCGCTATAAATGATGTAAAGATGACGTCAAAGACACAAAAAAAGCCACATCTACAGCCCCCCACAAATGTAAACTAAAAAAGTTTGATGATCGGGGTTTATTTTGAGCATGGAAAAAAAAAAGATTCCCTAATTAAATATTCAGACTATAACTAAGCTAATTAATTAAGAATGTTAGTCTAAGAAAAGAAACCAAGTCAAGGAAATGTTTCCCCCATAGGGAAAACATGATTTGGGACCCCTTTTTGAAAATTAAGAAGGCCATTTCCCCCAAGAAAGTGCACGTGTTAAAAAAGGGGTTTTGGAGAAAGAAAGAATAATAATAATAATAATAATAAAAAAATTTAAAAAAAAAATAAAATTTTGGACAGAAACAATAGCTTTTCCCCCTTGTCGGAAAGCTAATCAAAATTAGGGTTTTTTCCTTGTGGACGAACACCCCCTTTTCCCGGGTTGGGGACATGATTATGACGCGCCCCAACCTGGGTTAGGTTGGTCGTTTTTGACAAAAAACCTTTTGGGCCCACCCAAAAGATTTCTCCGTTTTTGGTCGATTTGGGGTAAAAATTTTCCCACAAGAGGCGGCATACTATTTAACCCTTTGTTTATCATCACCGAAGCCTTGATCAATTTTTACCGGTGTTTGTCCAGGCCCAAAATCCCCTTTTCCCGTTCTTTTTGGGCCCATGAATTTTGGGAGCGCCCCCCAACCTGGGTTATATATGGGCCAAACCCCCGGATTTTTGGAAATTGACCATTCATACAGGTTTTAATTTTTTGGGAAAAGGGTACCGGAGTTGGGAGTTGTCGCCGTTGTCGGGGGTTTTTGGGTTTTAGTAGTTTTAAAAACCGAAAAGATTGAAAAAAACCCCCAACAATTTTTCGGTTGTGGGAAAGGTCCTGAGTTACCGAGTTGGGGAGTTGTCGCCGCGTGGGTTTTTTATGGGGACTGCCTGAGAAGGTCAAAATTTAGGATATGATTGATGACAATTTTAAAGGAGGATTTTAAAAAATTTTCTTCCATGTCGAGTTTTTTTTTTTCCCCTCCCAAACCCACAGTTTTTCAAAATGTTGATACCCCATCAAGGGTTATGTTACATCCCCAAAAAGGGACAATTTGACGAAACTGAATGAGGGGATTTTTTAATTGACGACAACTAAAAAAGTTGTCGGGGGTTGTGGGAGTTGTGGGAGTTGTTTTTAGTGGGCCCGGGAGAAGGGTTTAAAAATTTGGATATGATTGAAAAATGAAGGTGGACCATTTTAAATTTCTTTCCCATGTCGAGTTTTTTTTTCCCTCCAAAACCTTTGGTATACAAAACGTTGTATACACCATCAACGTTATTTTACATCACCCAAATCTGTAAATGTTCCTTCATTTTCTTTTGGTGAGGCCCCGAAAGGGCCCATTTTGGTGCGAGGAAGGAGAGTTGACTATGGGGTAGAGTTGGTGAAGGAAAGAGTTGGTCCCACAAAAAATTCATGCCCCTTGACAACAAAAAAAATTCCCCAATTAAAAGTTTGGGATTGCCAGAAAACACTAATAAAAAAGAATTTATTTTGTATGTTTATCTGTATACTAAAAAAAATTTTGGTTATTGATGGGGCCCAATGGGGTTTGGGGTCAAAAGCCCCAAAAAAATCAGGGATTTATAAAGGTCAATTTGGGTGCGAGTAAGGTCAGAGGGGGACTATAGCAGGAGAGTTATGAAGGAAAAAAAGTTGGTCCCACACAAATTAGCCATTTTGACAACAAAAAAATTCCCACCCCAAAAAGGATTGACCCAAGCAAAATGAAAAAAATTGTTAACGTTATTTTTGTATAAATATCTGTAACAAAAACAAATTGACAATGGGTTTTCCAAGGTTTAGGTCATAAAGACCAAAATATAGACAAAGTGGGAAGGGATTTGGGAAAGGCACGAGTTTGGTCCCACACAAATTCATGCCTATTTTTGACAACAAAAAAATTCCCTAAAACCAAAGATTGTTTTGGGAGCACACTAAGGGAAAAAAAATGTTAACGGGTTTTGTATAGTCATTATTGTATACTAAAAAAAATTGACATGCATAGGTTTTCATTGGTTTAGTCATAAAGCCCTTAAAATATAGACAATAGTGCAGGATGAGTTGGTGAAGGCAGATTTGGGTCCCACACAAATTATGCCTATTTGGAAACAACAAATTTCCCACCAAAGATTGGATTCCCACAATAAAACAAAAATGTTAACGTTAGTTTTGAAGTTTTATTTATACAAAAACAAATTGCCATGTATGGGTTTTCAGTATAGGTTTAGGTCATAAAGACCAAAAAAATCTTTAGATTTATGGAGGTCAATTAAAAATAAAAAAAACCTTTCCAAAATTACCCACCCCCCATTTTTGGGAAAAAACCCGATGACCCCAGACCACAGTAGATTTCCCCTTAGTGTTCCAAACCCCCGTTCAGGGCGTGGGGACCCAAACGTCCCAACATGCAAGGGGGGTTTTAAATGCCCCGGACCCAAAAGTCCCGGCGGTAAACAAAGGGTTAAACGGGTGTTTTTCCTTCCCCGAATAATCCAACGTCTTACAATGATACAAGTCTGACATGTCGGACAAGTTGCATCACCGCAGTAAAGGGGAAAACCGCTGGTACAAGGTTACCGAGAGGAAAATAAAACGAAAACTCGTTCGACATCGTGTTTTTTAATTAGACCCGCTTTAGCCCACCGTAATTTTCGTGCTTATGTAAAACAGGTTATTGAGATTCCCCTAGCAATTAATGAAGCGACTTTCACACGTACAGTGCATGTGTTTTGTGCAAGATACAAAACGCGCTATAAATGATGTCATGATGACGTCAAAGACATTTTAGGCCAAAAGGAATCTGTCCCTCAAAAAGTATAACAAAAAATTTTATGATCGGGATACCCTTTAGCTATGGTTTTTAAAAAATTGGGTTAATTAAATATTCACGCGACTATAACCCGGTTTAAATTTAAATTTAAAAATTTTAGTCCAATGACATTTAGAAACCAAGCGGGGATAAGCCCAAAGGGATATGAGGTTTACTTTTTCTGAAATGCCAAAAAGGCCATTTGCCGCCAAGAAAAGGTTTTTAAGGCCCCAAAGGGTTTCCCGAAAAAAAGAATAAAAAAAAAAACCAGGGCATTAAAGGGGTTTTTCCTATGGAAAACACCCGCCGTTCCTTTTTGTTGGGCTATGATTTGGGGCGCGACCCCCAAACCCGTTGAGGCCAGGGGCCCGATCTTGACATTGACAACTTGTTACGGTGGACGCCATTTGGGTTTTAAATTTTTAAAAGTCACAAGAGGGGGTATCCATTTTTAAGGAATTTTTTTCACTTGAGAATAACCAAAAAGGGATTTTGTTTAAAAAACGACAGAAATCTGAAAGTGGGACGTTATTACAAGAGGGGGAATTTAAAAGGTAATCGTCTTTTACTTAGAGAAAAATCCTAACGTACATGTAAATGTTGGGAAAAAACGACAGAAATCTGAATGTAAGGGCAAGTTGAATTGAGAAACGTTTGGGGTCATTAAAAATCCGTAGGGAAAATAATTTAATTTTAAAAACATTCCATAACAGTGTTGCCTTGTATAGGCAACAAAAAAGAAAGTCTTGAGTTAATAATTGTCGAGGAGGGCCAAAAACTGCGGTTTTTTGAGATTCATCTAAGCCGAAGGGATTACATAACTGTACGGGATAAAAAGTGATTTTGATTGACAGTTAATGATTGTCACAAGAGGGGCGGCCCACAACCTTGTTTATCATCAACCCAAAACACCTTAAACAATTTTTACGGTGTTTGGGCCCCCGACGAACACAAAGCTGTTCCGTTCTTGTTGTACTATGAATGGATGGACCCCAACCTGTTATAGGCCAAACCCCCCTCTTTAAATTGACGATTGCTGAGACCTTAAAGATGGGGTACCCGATTTCAGGGTTGATGTGACGGTTAAAAAATGTGATTTAAATTCATTTTACAAATAAATACAAGAGAAAAATATTATTTCATGTACAATCATGAGTTAAACTTTTTCATGAAACCCCAAAACAATCATGACATCAATTCAAAATATTCTTGATAAAGATTCATTCCAATGGGATTTTAAACTTAAAAAAATTTGAAAAACCCGATTTTATGTGTTTTTCCCCGAAAACGATAAAAAATCTTGGGAAAGGGTTTATGGACTTGAAAGGTTTTTTGGGTTAAACCGGACTGGAAAAATTTTCCCCATGATAAGGTATATTACTGTTTCTGCCAAAAAAGAAGCCAGTAATTTGCAGTTACCCTTTAAAAAATGGATAAGATTTCCCTAATTTTGGAAAGTCTGCCTTTATCATGACGATACCTTTTTTAACTATTTCCGTTTTATAAGAAATTGGGTTATTTTTTATGGTAATAAAAGGGCCCATGATTTTCAAAAAAACCATATAATGTCGATGATTTCCATTTTTGTTTACATGTTATCATAAAAAAAAAGTACAACATTGTTGCTGCCCTTTTTTCCAAAAACATTTAAGTTTGATAAAATCCTTTTTTGGGGGTTTGGGGACTTTTAATAAAGAAGAGAAAATTTCAAGATTGTTTTTTTAAAAGCAAACGGGGTGTAAAAAATTTCACCTGATGTGATCAGATTAAACTGACAGTTATCTTGTACACCACAATGTCCCAAGGAGATGACAAAATAGTTCCTTCTCGAAATGTGGCAATTATCCTAAGAAATTATTTTTTATTTAGGAAAGTTATTTTTGTTAATACCAGGTTTATTTCCCCGCCCTTTGCTTTCCCTTTAAAAAAGCAGTTTCCCCCCTTTTTTATGTCTTTCTTATTAAGACCTGGTTTTATCAGGTCGTTTTTCCCTTGGGGGTGGGTTTTCAACGACTGGGGGTTTAAAACCGGAGAAAAATTTTTGGAAAATAAAGATTTAGTATTATGTTTTTTTGAACAAATTTAAAAACAAAAATTTTTAAAAAAGATGTTTTTCTTTTAAATTTTTTTTAGGGAAAAACACAGACCAATTCTTTCTTGTTTTACCATGGAGATATTTTTCTTTTTGGGAAAAAGTCAATGACACTTATGAAGGGGTTTTTTAAACGAGAAGAACGTTCAAAAGACAAAACATTCTTTTTTTCGCTGTCACTTCGGGCAAAACCAAAAATATGCAAAAAAAAAAAATTTAAAAATTTCCTTTTCGTTTGGGGAATATGTTGGGGTTTTCCCCAAAAAAAACCCCTTCGGGTTTGATTTCTGAAGTCCCAAATTGTCACGAACCCAGCAAATGTTTTGCCAAAGTGCTGTCTGGGGGCCTGGTTTTTAGGGGTGGAGCCCATCGAATGACTTGTGTCCTGGGGAATGGGGGCTTTGGGGTTTACGGTCTAGTCTGTAAATGAAAAAGCAACTTTTGTTAAAATTTTTTTAAATTTAATATTCCCCAAAAAAGGAAAAATTAAAAAGTATTTTTATAGATATGTTCGCTGCCTCTTTATTTAAAACCTAACGCTGAAAGGAGTTTGTTTTTAAACTTTAAATTAAAAAACCTTTTAAATTTTAGATGTTGGGTCAAAAGAATGTTTTTTATCCAAATGGAAATTTTGAGTAAATATTGGATTAAAAATTTGAATCATGTATAATGCTTAACCTTTAAATTTTTTTACCAAATACTAGTGTTAAAATTAAGATTTTTGTTTCATTAATATTTTGGACCCTTTTTATGTCAAAAATTGTCCAGAAAGATTTTAAATTTTAAATTTTATTGTTTCGAGAAGGGGCCCATTTAAAAAGAAACTGACGACAACTCAAACCCAAAACGTTCTAAAAAGCACTGGAAATCAAAAAAAAGTTAAAAAAAAATGTTTATAAGGGAAGGGGGCATTAGCTTTCGGTAAAATGTGGTTATCGGGGGTTGTCGTGAGTGTTTGTTTTTTAGAAGGGCCCATTAAAAAAGACAAAAAAAATTTACATGAGATTTGAAAACGGACAAACGCCAAAAAAGTTGTCGTGAGTTGTCGTCCGGAATTGTCGTCAGTTTTGGTTTTTAGTAGGACCGTCTGAGAATGAGCCTAAAATTTAGGATATGATTGATGAGCAATGTTAATGGATAGCACTCGCATCTAAATTTCCATTTCCATGTCGAGTTTTCTTGTTTCCCTGCCAACTAGCTATTTACAAAACGTTAGTATACACCATCAACGATTATGTTACATCACTCCAAATCTGTGACTATGTTCCTTCATTTTACTTAGCCAACCTACACGGTGAGAGTGTACGAGTTTGACTATAGTGCATGCGTTGGTGAACGCAAGATTTGGTCCCAAACCGTTCATGCCTACTTTTACAACATTGCCAGCGCAGCAAAATGTTAACGTTAGTTTTGTATAGTCATTATCTGTATACTTTAAAAACAATTGTACATGTATAAGTTTCTCACTAATAGGTTTAGGTCATAAGGGCCTTACAAAAAATCATTAGGGAATTTATGAGGATCCAAACTTATAAAAAACAAAAAACCGTTCTTTTTACCTGCCTACTCCTGCAGTTTTAGGGAAAAAGCTGATGACCTCAGAATTCACAGTAGACTTCCTTAGTGTTCCAAACCACTACTTACCGATAATGAAGGACTCAAACGTCCCAACATGCAAGTAGGGGTTTTGAAATGCATGGGACTCTCAAAAAACCCGGCAGTAAACAAAGGGGTTAAACGGTGATCGTCCTTTTGCTTCAATTCACCGAATATTTTCTAACGTTGTAACGAACGTTACGACACCAATTCTCACATGTACAATGTACCGGACAACTTGTACATCACCGGCACCCTTGCAGTCACCAGGGCAAACCGCTGGTACATGGGTTACCAAGAGGAAAAATCCAATAACGAAAACTAGTTCAGAGAGATCGTTTTTTAAATAGACTCTTCAGCTATTACCGTGATATTTGTGCGTGTACTATGTACAAAGACATATTCAGAATTCACTCGCGATTAATGAAGCGACTCGGTCACACAGTGCATATGTTTTATTACACAAGATACAAAATGCGCTATAAATGATATCCTTGATGACGTCACCGACATTCTAGGCCAAAACCACATCTACGGTACCCCACAAATGTATAACTGAAAACAGTTTGATGATCAGGTGTATACTTCTTGAGCTATGGCTATTAAAAGATTGCCTAATTAAATATTCACGTGCCTATAACTAAGCTAATTAATTACAAAATTTTAGTCTAATGACATTTTAGAAACTAAGTCAAGGCATAAGCTTCCATATGGTATATGGTTGACTCTTTCTGAAATAATGCTAAGAAGGCCATTTGCCTTGAGAAAGTGCACGTGTTAAGGCAATGGGGTTTTGTCAGAAAGAAAGTATAATAATAAAAAAATAAAATCTTGACAGAAACAATAGCTTTGTTCCGACCTGTCGGGGAGACATTAATAACAATAAAAATAAAAATCTTGACGAGGAAACAATAGCTGTTCCGACCTGTCCGAAGAGCTAATAATATGTAATAAAAAAAAAAATAAAAAATCTTCGACAAGAAACAATAAGCTGTTCCGACCTGCAATAAAGAGACAGCTAATAATAATTAAAAAAATAAAAATCTTGACAGAAACAATAGCTATTTCCGACCTGTCCGGGAACGGCTAATAATAATAATAAAAATAATAAAAATCTTGACAGAAACAATAAGCTGTTCCGACCTGTCGAGGGAACGGCTAATAATAATTAAAAAAAGTAAAAATCTTGACAGAAACAATATGGCTTTGTTCCGACCTGTCCAAGGGAACAGCTAATAAAAAAAAAAAAAAATCTTGGCAAGAAACAATAGCTGTTCCGACCTGTCGAAGACAGCTAATAATAATAATAATAACTAGACGTGCAAATTGGGTGTTGTCCTGTGGACCCGAACACCAAAAGCTATTCCGTTGTTGTTGGACATAGCAGTTATGACGGAACCCTCAACTAAGTTGCAGGCCTAGACACCAATCTTGACATTGACCATTGGGTTCCAGGCTGCAAAAGATGCATTGGCCGATTTTAGGTCGAGTTGTTGGTCAAGAAATTGTCACAAGAGGACGGCATACTGCCAACCCTTTGTTTATCATCACTGAAGCTCTTGATCAATTTTTGTTAACCGGTGTTTGTCCTACGGACGAGTACAAAGCTATTCCGTTCTTGTTGGACTATAAGATGTTGTGATCGCGACGCCAACCCTAAGTTATAGGCCTAACCTGACAGCTTGAAATTGACCATTACATACAGGCTTTAAGTTTTTGAAAATGTGGTTATCGTGAGTTGTTGTGAGTTGTCGTGGGTTGTTGGTTTTAGTAGGACCGGGTCTACTAAAACCCGACAACTAACGACAACTGACGATAAACAACAACAACTCACAACAAGTTAATGTGAGGTTGATCATGAGTTGTCCTGAGTTATCGTGAGGTTGTCGTCAGTTGTCGGTTTTAGTTGGGACAACCGTCTGAGATATTGGCCTACAAATTTAGGATATGATTGATGATGTTAATGGATAACACTCATCTAATTTCATTCCATGTCGAGTTCTTGTTTCTCCTGCCAACTACAGCTATACAAAACGTTGTATACACCATCAACGTTATGTTACATCACTCAAATCTGTGACTATGTTCCTTCGTTTGTACATGGTGACGCGTCCGCAAGGTGCACTTGGTGCGAGTGAAGGTACAGAGTTGACTATAGTGCAGGTACTGAGTTGGTGAGAGAGGCACGGGTTGGTCCCACACAGAATTCATGTCTACTTTGATCAAGAGCATGTACTGATCGAACGTCAAGTTCTTACCCAGTTCTTTTCAGAGACTAATTACTACTCAATTGAGATTCCACATGGGTGTCACCATGGTGGTCTTAGTCTTACTTTCCGGGGAACAGCTAATAATGTGTGGTTATATGGCGCACATGTCCACCTGTTAAGTGGTGCTCAAGGCGCGATTATATTATTATCCCCTGCTCATAAGGCTCCATGGGCTCATAAATCATTCCTGAAACCATCTCAGCTCCCTGGGGTATGCAGCTCAATTGCTGCCATTCTAGCGCATATAGAGCAAACCAACTCTGCCTTTCTGGTATCCAACAACCCCTGGGTGGAAAAAGGCAGTGTATTATGACTAAGTGTCTTTCTCAAGGACACAAGTGTCACGGCCGTGATTCGAACCCACATTATGTTGCTAACACCAGAACTTGAATCCGGTAAGCTAGACCGCTCGGCCACGACACCCCATTTATCAAGTGGCATGGCCAGGGGTGGATCCAGGGTGGCTTTCGAAGGGGGAACATTAAAAAAGGGGCACAATGTGGAAATGTAAACATGCAATGAATAGTGAGATCCACACTTGTCCCCTCTCCTACCTCGCCCCTCAAATTGGTATTGAGACCTCTCCGCTCAATATACTCTGGACGTAGGTCTTGTGTTTTTAAGTTAATTATGTGTAGGTTACAGTTACAATTTTGTATTTGTATTTTTTATTTTAGTTTTGAAACGACAGAATGACTTTATTTTCCGACTCTGAAATGTATTTTCCTATGCACTGCAAAAATTGTGGTGTTATGTGTTCATATTGGCCAACTCGACCAATATAAATACTATGGGTGTTATTTTAACACCCCAGTTTTGCAGGGTGTGTGCCGTAAAACCATGTACAATTTTGGTAAATGCAAAAATTACTAGTGTTCTTTTCCCGAGCAAAAGCCTATATTATAAACGATTGAAACGGTATTTCCCATTACGTGCACACAGTGATCAAAATCACACCACACGCCCCACCCTTCAGCCCTTAATTAACATAACATTACAGGGAGTACAATGTGTGTGCTTGTGAACAATCGTTCTTTCTTTTACGATTTGGTTGCTTGCAGTAGGGATGAACGTTTGTCTGTTGTAAATACTGAGAATTATCAAAAGTGCATTCATTCAAAAAATAGCCCAGAGTACAGCGTGTACATAACCATACTTTTATTCTGACAGAACCTGGTTATTTAGGGGATAGCTTCGTGGACAAACCAGTGATCGTGCTATGAAACTTCAAAGAAAGAATCTAACAGTCAGTCCCGTGGGTGGTGCTTCCGTTACAATGTCTGGATACACCTAAGCAAACGGTGCGATTATAAATGTGCTGGACTTATATATGGGGATGAATGTTTTTGTGCAGAACAACGAGGACCTATGGCAGATATGGAGAAACGAGATGAATCGCAGTGTTATTATCAACTTGTAGAGGAAATAACGAGCAGATAATAATGGAGCATCTAATCGGATATCCTATTTACAAAAGTATAAGAGAATAGTTTCAAACATGATTAATTGATTAAGAGTGGTTGGAAGGGTGCATGTATGGTTATGTATTGATTTTTGTTCATTGATTGGTGCAGGATTTTAATTGATATAAGGATCGATCAAGATTATTGATTTTAAAAAAATCAGCAAAGCATTAAGGAAAGATTAAGGTCTAATTGGTAATTACCCGATTACACAATTACTGAATTATTGTCCGAAAGCTAAGTTGGTAAAGGTACTAATCATCCTACAAAACATGTTCTATCTGAAGTGCTCTCATTTCACAGAAAATACAAAATGTTGCCGACAACTTTTTTGCTCCAAGCATTTTCATTTAGAAATTGTGAATTCATTTTCACGCTTTTCTCCATTCAGCTGAAGTTTTCACAAGTTGGTTGTTTAATACTTAAATTCAAAGACGGTCTGCATACCCAAAAAGCAGTTTTCACTTTGCTTTAACAGCAAAAACGTAATAGGCTGTACTTCACAACTATCACTGTGCTATAAGCTAAGGGAAACTAAGTTTGGAGAACAAATTTTAGAAAGACTTCGTATGTCTTCAATTATTTGATTGAAGTTTACCAAATTAAAACGATGAATTTTGTTGTTGAATGGAAAATATTTTCTTATCCCAGTTTCACAAGGAGTGGCGTGCAGTAATGAAATAGGACCACCACAAACGGGAACTCTCATCTCCACTTGATCCGCCTTCTGTGTCTTATAATTTAATGAACTTAAAATTCTTCCAGGACTCAATAACTTTCTCTTGCGACAGATGGTTTTCTTCTTCAAGGGGCCAAACACGATCGAGATACGCCATGGACACTGGCAATAACGTTACCTGAACGACTCCGCTTCCATACGTAGCCCACAGAGTAAAAACATTTAAACAAACAACAGTTTTCTTGAGAATGTACATCACACTGCAGTGTACAGATGCGAACTGGGCATAAGTTGCAAACAAATATTAACCCCAGTACCAACTAAATTTTTTGACCTCAGTCTGTTGCCTGGTGGTGTTGCCTTGAACTCACCCTTTATTTGAAATTGAAAAATGGGACATATGAAGTTTTCTTGGAATAGTTTGAGGAGATTACAACATAAAATCAAACATTGACTTAACATAAATTATACTTGACATTATACTTTTGTCGATCAATCTTCTCTTGAAGACAATCAGAAACTTATACTTAAGTCAAAACATCATTTGTAACCAACCAGCAGTCTTTTCAGAACTATTTACTACTCAAAGAGAATTTCTACATTGTGTATGCAAATGCGTCTGTAATTTAGTCTTTATTTATTTTATTTACCAGCCAAACAGTCTTTTATTTGTCATTTCCCGTTTGTATGTTGTAATGCACAGGATGCAAACCCATCGTCTCTTAAAACGGACGGATGCATTATACTACTACACTGTGGTTAAAACCTACACCCATTAGTGATGTTCATAACTTGGGGCTTAAACCAACTTTGATTTTACAGGATCTAATCTTAACTATCTATAACTTCCTTCATCTCCATGACAACAAATTTTGTATGGGCCTTAGAACCACCAATGCAGTAGCAGTAGCTATACTATTTCCCACCACTCTGGTCTTTGGCTCAAAGAAGCCACCGCAACAGATCCGACGACAAGTCTGCCTGATACTACTCCAATG
This sequence comes from Zoroaster sp. YZ-2022, assembly GCA_029582265.1. Taxonomy (NCBI): domain Eukaryota; kingdom Metazoa; phylum Echinodermata; class Asteroidea; order Forcipulatida; family Zoroasteridae; genus Zoroaster; species Zoroaster sp. YZ-2022. Next base: position 8,470,481 of record CM055831.1, read on the forward strand.
GACTACGATTCACTTTTGACTCTACAATTCCTGCTGCTGATGGAACAACCATTGGTGAAACTTCAAAGAAGCCATCCGCCACAGAGGCATCTGGAACAAATAGTCCATTAACTGGAACATTACAGACAGGTAATTCATTTACATACAGGTAATGTAATGCCACGGGCGTACATACTGGGGATGGAGAGGGGTCCAGCATAACCCCCTCCCGGCCCATACACGTTTGTTTGCTGGTATAAATCGGGGACCTCCTACAATTGTTCCCTTCTTTTGTTCCCTTTTTTGTTGAATTGTGAACTTCTCTCATGAGCTGAAACATTCACAAGTTGGTTGTTTAATTTATATAAAACTGTATCTAGATCTGTCATTTTATCTATAGACTATAAAGTAAACAAACTCATTGAAAATTAATTTTGTCAACCATACCAATGCTGTACCTTCCTTTTTAAAACTTGTCGGGTTTATTACCGATGGTGTAAACCCCCTTTCATAACAAAAACAAAAACTTGCAACTTGCAAAAATAAATATTCGCTTCAACCGTTATACAAATCTCCTTTTGAAAAGTGCTATCAAAAATCCTGCAAGACTTACCGGTACATTCACTGTTCAAAATAACTGTAGTCAGTGGTTTTATCAACCGAGGTTTCGCCGCTGAGCAGTTCGTTTTCAGACCTATGTACATGTTATTTACAAACCCGTGTATTTTGTTTCGAACAATACCCGTAGGTGCAATGGTTGGAATAACTGGCTGGAGTACTTTAGCGGCACTCGCTGCACTCATAAGTGATTTTATTCTGGAGGAAAAGGTAACGAGTTGCAACACAATAGACCTTTATATAAGCGACGGCCATTTTTGGCTCAGGTTCCTTTTGAGCAGAGTACGATTATATAGTCAGTAAGACTAGTGCGGTGACACCATGTGGAATCTCAATTGAGTGGGTAAGTAATTAGTTCCTGAAAAGAACTGGAGGTACCAACTAATTACTCCTCAGTTGATTCCACAGTATGTCTGCAATAATCTTAATCTTACTATCCTCGCCATGCAAACCTACAAGTTTTACCTACACGATTGCTTATAGTGTTGAAATTCCCGGTACATAAAAAAAAACACTGGTCTGTTTTCCTTTCCAGCCTCGGTTTGGTCATGTAAGTTTGCATAGACATAAAATAAACAATATTTGGCTGCACTATGATAAAAGGTAGTCTTTAACGATCGCTTGATACGCCCAATGTACACAGCCTGTATGGATTTCTAAAGCCTTCTGTGCATGCGATCACGGCTTGAAAATATAAATGACAGTTTACATGAAACTTATTTCGTGTAAAGTTGATGATGATCGCTATCAAACATCCCTTGAAATAGGCATATTTATGTCTCAATTGTTTCAGTAAAATTAGTAAAATCAATAAAATCAGTTCTAAAATGTATTCTATAGACCTTATGCATATGACGTCGCAAAAGGAAGGTCGCCCTCTATCAGAGGCTAGAGAATGTCACTCATTGGTTCATGTATGCGCGCTGTGCGTGCGTATACGCACAGCAGCAACGCTGGGTAATGGTGACCTTCTAACCTCTGATGAAAGAAGCGATATTCAGTTGTGACATCCTTATACTATAAGGTCTATTCATCTGAATAGACAGAATATCAAAGTTGGAATGAATGCACTCAGTCTAATTGCGTTTTCACTATTTTCTCGTTGACGACAAAAAGGAATAAGTTTAAACTTTCACAGGTATATCTTGATTCATGGATGCATTTATAGAAATTTTACCAATGTGTATAGGCCTACTGGCTTAAATGGTTCGTGATATGGGCAGTGTACTTAGCAACGTAAGCACAATTTCACTCAACGAGTGTTTTTGCATTTAGCAAATTTATATGTATAAAATCCGAGCAGCCAACTATGGCAAAAGTACATAAAACAGGTTTTTCACACTTTAATACCAAAAATCAATAAAAGTATTTCTATATTGTATGACAAAATAATCTACAGGGCGATCACAAGATGAGTTATGGCGATAGTTATATTTCTCTGGCGGAAAAGGTACAAACCTCAATCGACCACACGGCATGCAAATAATCACAACCCGAGACTTTCATGTACGCTTTGATAAGGCGAAAGGGCAGCGACAGTGCATCGCGCTTGGCGTATTTTGCAGTGATATGCGTACGCGCGGAATATCTCCAGCGATCATTGGCTGGTAGAAGTACACGCACGTGTAGTATATCCTGTTTATACGCACGCAAGTGTACGCACAACGCTCACACGACGCAAAGTGGCTTTCATCAAGACACTGGTGCATTCACCGCTGAGAGGGCTACGATGTGCACTGAGTGGATGTTGCCTATCAATCTTATAAACTACTCTAAAAGCAATTTTCCTGAAGTCTACCAATACGCTCACGTGCACATCGTTGCCCTCTAGCGTGTTAATAGTTCAAATCTACAGGTTACCATGTATTGTGATATTGTGTGCGTATACACAAATGGCTAATAGAGAAATTTCAGTAGTATAGTGTACGCTGCGGAAGAACTTTTTCCATTAAAAACTGGAATATCAATGGGCCAATAGCACACGCTAACTAGCAATTTGTTAATGCATGGCTACAAAGCTCAACCAGGTCGTGCACAGAGCGGATAAACCCTGGACACCAAAACACTGATAGGTCAATTATAAATTTCCCAGCCAATTTGGATTTGAAAATGAATGTTCCATTCATCTTCATTCAATCCAAGAAAAAATATACATTCAAATTCATAAGTTCTGGCATTATATTTTCCCATTTTAAACCGACTCATCGCCATAATAACAATCCATTAGTGCAGGACACTGTCTATATTCTTATCAGATACTTGGGCAATGGAACAGTCTAGAGCCATGAACCATCGACAAAGCCGCTTCGACTGTCAAATCCCACACACGGGCAACGATTTATTTCGTCATAATTCAGCATTATTTTTCGGATAAAATCAATCCACACAAATATTTGGTGGATTTAGAAACTATTGAACGCATTGTGAAGCACAAAATTTCATTTTTGAAATAATATGAATTTTTATATTTTATTTGAAGTAAGCAATCAGCGTTGAAATCACTTTCCCCCACCAGGGTCTACCGTGTAGATGGTCTGTAAGACCCTGAGGACAAGGTTCACAAATCTCCATACATGGTTGAGTTACAGTCACGCATGTACAACCACGGAGACAATATTGATGGCAAGTACTGCCGCCTTATCTATTATTCAAATACTTCCATGGGTGCAGTGTGGTGAGGGGAGGAGAGGGGTTAAAGGGCAGCTTTTGCCTGTAACAGTTTGCCCTTGGGGTTTTGTAATTAGTAATATAATGCATGGGCGAAAAATCCTGGGGAGTGGGTGGTATATATTTTGTGTCCGGAGGGTGATTCCCCGCCCCACAGACACTTTTTGGGCAACAGTTAAACAAAATCCTCCGTGGCACGTTTATTTTTTAACAGTTTTAGAACCCCTAGTATCATTGTTTACAAATGTTTACAGATTTCCAAAATGTACCAAGTTTCCAAAAGTCGCCTATGAAGTGCAATTTGAGCATGGTAAAACATTAAAGAGGAATAAGATTTGAGATGTAATGTATTTTACCTTAAAAATAAAAAAAAATAATCAGTGTTTATTGACATCTCCTAAATATAAAATTGTATGTCTACCATTGGTTACAATACGTGACTTTGCCTATGTTTTCAACATTGGAGCTCTTTGCTATAAAACAAAAAGAAAAGGATGTTATGTTCACATTATCTATAAATTGTACAAACTAATTTAACTTTTTTTTTTCCACAGGTTCTCAATTGATTGAGTTAAGCTCCAATTGTAGTGCTTTGAGAGACATCCCACGATAACCACGCTGACACGTCCGTTGTAGATACGGTGTCTTGTGGGACCCGATCTCCTCACGTTCTCGCGTGAAGTCTCCACTGAAGATCGAAGAACTAGGACAGAGTGCCTTTGGAAGGGTACTATTGAGACAGCACTTGGGGTCTACAAAAGATGGCAAAACAAAACAGAGTTGCAGTTAAAACTCTCAAGGTAGGTATACTGGAGTTATCTGAAAGGTTGCACTTGATATCCATTCGCCTAACTACTTAAAACATGCCAAAACAATGTACCAATCAACCCAAATATTACATCACTTTAACACTTCTTCAACACTAAATTCATTTCCATTTATATAATATTATCTCCTTTATAGAGGATTCTTCACCTTGGATCCAAAATGGCAAGCCAATTCTTTATAAATTTTTTAAGGAGTTAGGCTCAATTTATAAATTGTTTTTGTTTACAGTAAATATGTCTTTCAATCAACACTCAATCAGTATATTTGTGTTGTTAACCACAGTTGTATATTATTCATGCTCCTTACTCGTGTGTGATTGTTGGTACTCGTTTTTCATACTCGTAAAAAGTACTCGACTACAATTATAAAGTTGGATTACTCGTTTTCTCGTACTGGTACTTTGCCTGGAGTTCAGGTATTTCTATACTCGTACTGCATGCTTACTTAAAAAGTATACTCGACAACAAATCTGTTGTTTTGACGTAAAACTAGTTTAAAATAATTCACATTTCCTGTATTCATTCAAACGTGAGTTGGGGGAATATAATGTGTCTCTTATCATCAATTCGAACTGAAAATCATTTTCACTCGTAAAATTATTTTGCAGGAAAAATTTAGATTTTTTTTTTAGGGGATTACCAAGTCCTATATAACTCACCTAATTTATACGATTTGGTATCGAAACTTGTTGTTATTTATTTATTTTAACCGGTAGAGGCGCAGACAGACAGGCTAAGGTGGAGGTTATATCAGGAACTGGACCTCATAGAAAAAATTGGTTTCTCACTCAAACGTCGTCCAGATTTCTGGGATATTGTATGAAAGCAGGTATTCGTCGATGTGTTTATGTTCTTTATATTGTGCTGGTTTTCCCTACGAAGGACCGTTAGGCAGCCTCGCTGGTAGTTAACTCAGATTGCATTCGCTTCTAGAGAAATATGTATACGTTAAAGGGTTTTTAATCGGTAGTATTTGGCTTAATAGCGCTGTTGTAGCACCAGGGAGCAAGTTCGACTATGAATTATGGTGAACTATATGGATTTGGACTAAAGTTTGACCCAACCCTGTCTAGTCGATGATGGTTTCAGTATTCTGTTGGTGATTTTCCGACCGTGGTCGTTCAAGTGTTTTTATTCTTATCAGCGTGCGCATTGTCAAGAAGTGATCAGCCATGTTTTGAAACACTAAGTGAAAGCAGTTGCACTCAACATCATTGCATGGAATTTAAAGATTTAATGTCCGCTAAACCCAAACCTATAACACATATACCAGAACATTGTATGGCAGTATATATACAAGTTCCCAATTTGGAAATGTAAAGGATCTTGAACAAAATACAAATATTTTCAAACCTCATTTCCAATTTTGCACAAGGATGGTGACACATGCACCTGGCACGTGTTTTGAAAATAATTTTCAAGTCACAATATAAAGTAGTTCGAGGAGTTTGTTCAGTTATTATTATGTTTGTAACTGGAACCCGAAAAGAGTTTGTGGGGGGGAGAATTAATACTATGTCCCCATCCACGAGGGATTTACGCCTTATAGTATTTTGCATTTCTGTAGATCCCATCCTATCTCATCATTGAATACCTGAGTAAGAGGGGACCTGAAGAAAGTCCTCATGGAGTTCAACACTGAACACTGGCACAGGCTACACATAACATTGTGATGGCATAAACAAGTCCTCTCGGTCCTTAGTTAAGTTGCCAGGGGGCATGGCGAACGGACCATGGCCTTCTTATCATGCACAACAGGTGTAATTGATAAAACCTTACTCACAAAGGGAAATTATACTATTGATAATCTTCGATATTCTGCTATGTCTCTCTTCATGTGATAACTTTATCCTATATGTTTGATGCCATTATCAACAACACCAAGTAAGTTTTAAAAAGTATGTGAACATTTCTCCTTTTTCTTCCAGAACCAAAGGTGCCTTTATCTACACTTATTCAATGGGGCTCTTCAGGTAGCGGATCTCTATGGAGGCAGCCCCCCTTTAATATGTTTGTGACTTCTTAAAAAACACAGTATGTTTACAAAACGCCGTGCTACTTCCATCAAATAAAGTGCTTCATTCAAAGGGTCATTATGAGAAAGATCATGAGTTTTTTATTATAGTGCCTTTTTCATTTCATCACTATCAGTCATTAAAATCTACAGCATAATTTTCTGCTCCAGTGCATTCACCGTGATCGCTCCTTGCGTAACGTAACTGCTAGTGGGCGAAAACGCCATGGTGTGCAAAATGTCGACTTTGGACTGGCTCGTGACGTCATGAATATCAGGATCTACCAACGAGAGAATCAGATGCCAATAAAGGAATAATCATGTACAAGAGGTACAAAACATTTTGTTAGCGAATATTTCTTGAAACATTGTAAAGGTCAGGCAGCCAAATAACATTTGCTCATGTTAGAAGTTTTTTTTTTTTGGTTACCAACTTTGGTTGGCAACAAATACTCCGGGTATACGACCCTCAACTATAACGTACATCAAGTTCGACAACTGTACTATAACTGTTTTGTCAAGTACGTGTACTCTAACTTACCTCCCAGTATGTGTTCAGAGCAACAATTATACTACAACTCTAACATACCTCCAGGAATTTTTGCCGAGTATGTGTTCCCGACAACAGTACCGGCAACTCTACCATACCCCCCGAACACCTTTGTCTAGTACGTGTTGGACAAATACCACAACCATAGCAGAGGGCAAAACTAAACTCTATTACAGTACCATTTCTAGATTATCCCACAGTAAAACATTAAACACGTCGGTGTAGGAAAAAATTAAATGAAACATTAAAACAAACTCAGTGTAATCAGTCACTGTAAAATCATCACTTTCAGAACATTGAAAGCCACTTCGTCTGAATCTATAATGCTGTAAGATTTGTCATTGTAACATTACGAATTTCATCAATAACACAAGCTGAATGACCAATATAGCACAACTGGTATTAATTCATATCTTTATAACAGAACACCTCTGCCCATGCGCTGGATGGCGTTAGAATCTTTACTGAGATGACGTGTACACAATCGAGAGTGACGTATGGTCTTTCAGGGTGCTGATGTGGAGATTGTAACTCTTGAGTAGAATCATTCTATGAGGTCACTAGACACTAATTTGTTCATGCATACGTATAGGTATCATAGGTATAGGATTGGTAATTAAAAAAAACAAATCATCGGTCAATTGTATTGGGGAAACTTGGTGTAAACTGGCGATGGTACTAAATATCTTCCCTAGACATAACTTTTTCTGAGGCTGTCAGAGAATTATCTTTTCCTAAATTCATATAACAATGAATATAAACAATGGATGTAACAACAACAACAAAATATTAAAGGTACAAAGCTTAATTTACTGAAACTTTCACGGGTTGATTTGTTTATGGATGTCTTCGATTCAAAGAGGTATAGAAAGCATACTCATTTCATGCAAGCAAGTTTACTTAACAATGCTACACCTTCCCACATTCAAATTTAAAATTTCTTTAATAATCACTTCCATTAAAATTCATAAGTTTGAAAAGCTTGCAATTCCACTGAAATAAAAATGATGTTTGTCAAACCAGGCTCTTCTTGTATTTAATGGTAATAGGCAGCAGCCCTTGTGGCTGAGAACAGAATCTTGTTTTTTACTCACGACAGGTGCCAGACCATATGCCCTTATCTCAGCAAAGAAGTAATGGTCAGACAGCTCAGAACGAGGCTTCCAGGATGGCTTGACCAGACAGTGCAAAGAAACGGTTGTAGTAAAAGATAATATGACATCACGTGTTTACACCTCGAAAGCACGCAATCTATCGAATAGTAGCAGAGCGAACTTTACCAAAAAGAAAGCGCTGTCAACGAAAGTCATGATAACATTCTCACACTTATTTAGTATTGATGTGTTGAATGCGGCACTATTTATATTTCTGATATTGAAGTTAAATTTAACAAAAAAAAGTATCAGTTTCCTAGTCCATAGGTCGGCTTCATAATGGGTGCAGCGCGTTTTTTTTGTTTTTGTTTTTGTTTTTGTTTGTTTTTGTTTTGCGATACATTAATTTATGCGTAGTTATTTATAGCGTAGTTATTGGAACCAGACCAATTTACTATACTCAAAGTAGAAAGGTGAAAGCTAAGAATACACTTTTCGTCGGGCAAACATTAGGGATATACCCCCATGTGAAATGTCGTTTTAAAACTCGGTGCGGCTTAAATTCCAATCTGGCAATTTGTGGCTTGCAATTGGACATCGTTTCATAGCAAACAAAAGAAAACAAAAAAGTAAACGCACATTTTGTTGATATATGGATGTCATTAACAATTTTAAAAAGTGTCCATATAAACTGTTTTCTTCCAGCCCTAAACTGAAATAGAGGGTACTTCGATGTGGCATGATCTATGTACAGCTGTATATAATGTCTGAAAAATTATGATACTGGTAAAAAATTACCAAATCAATAAAATAAAATAATAAATACATAAATACTAACAAAGAAAAAATAATAATTACAAATAAATACTCCACATTAATAATAATTGTAAAAAGAACATTTATGGATTTGCATTCATAAAACCTCTCTTTTAAAGGTATGACATCATGTACAGCTGCTGGCGTAAAAATCCTTTTGGGCAGCCGACCTTTCAAGTCTGATTGAGCAATTTGATGGGGATTTTGATGAAAGACAAGGTGAAGTAACATCTATTTTACACAGACCCGCACATAAAACAATTCAACCCCTTATAACATATGTTTTCGCCGCAGCTCAAACCTACTATGTCAGGGAACAACAATTAAACAAACAACATTAGGGACACCGAAACATTTTAGCAGACCAACTTAATAACATGAATTAATGTGGGTACACCTGCCCCCCAGTAATGATATAATACATGGCTAATAATTTGGGATAATAATCGTTATAAACGGGCACTGAGGGTCCGCATTTACTAAGGTCTGATCAAACTGACATGGAGGCTAAACAGGCATGATCATGGTCTACCACCTAACATGTATTGGGCTATGCAGGCCCCATATAAAAAGGCAATAATAAAATGAGGTCGACGATGCTCCTACATGATGGGCTAAACAATTTAATGTTGCCGTTGCGGATTTGGTGGGTGGCAAGGGGAGGAATGTATGATGCTCACATGATTGATGGGCTATAACAGGACCAATATTCGTACATTTGCGGATCTAAGTAGGTGGCAAGGGGAGGAATGTGATGCTCATGATGGGCTAAACAGGCCCAATATTCAATACCTGTTGCGGATCTAGTGGGTGGCAAGGGGGGAGAATGTGATGCTCACACTTGATGATGGGCTAAACAGGCCCAATATTCAACTACATTTACGGATCTAGTGAATTGTGGCAGGGGAGAGAATGTGATGCTCACATGATTGATGAATTTGGGCATAAACGGGACCAATATTCAATACATTTTGCGGATCCTGTAGTAGGTGGCAGGGGAGGGAATGAAGTGCTCATGATGGGCTAAACGGACCCAATATTCAATACATTGCGATTCTATTGGGTGGCAGAGGAGGAGGGAGAATATGATGCTCACATGATGGGCTAAACAGGCCAATATTCAATACATTTGCGTATCTAGTGGGTGGCAAGGGGGAGGGGAATGTGATGCTCACATGATGGGCTAAACAGGCCCAATATTCAATAAATTTGCGATTCTAGTGGGTGGCAAGGGGGAGGGGAATGTGATGCTCACATGATTGATGGGCTATAACAGGGCCCAATATTCAATATCATTGCGATTCTATTTGGGGTGCAATACAATTGATAAATCAGTGCCCAACTGGTTATATAAAGTTATGATAAAAACTTAAAACTAACGACACAGCGATGTTTCCTTCACGGGACATGGAATAGATGCCCCTGATCTAGTACACAAAATAAAAATTACAAGTTAACAAAATTACAAAAATGAATAATCTTAATTCATCAACCTTGTAGTAAAAGACCATGCAAACGAATGTATGTACAAACATGTATTCGGTTATAATGATTGTACATAATGCATCAAACAATATTAACTGATTGCACACTAATACAACGTTTTAATAAAGAAGACAATCTCTTCAGAATAATAATAAGCCACATCGCGTGTTAGGGAAGTGGATCATAAAAGACCTTTCATTTTCGTTTGTATTGTAGGATTGTCGTTATTAATGGAATTGGATGAAACCATCCTATGAAATAACATTATCTGAACCTTTTGAGAAAATACCAAGGAACTTACTGCTGATCACATGGAGAAACCGAACATCGTCCATTATTTTGTTTGTCACCAGCAAACTTTTCAGGTGTGTTCACGTGAGGATTAGGGAAAAGGGTTATCAGTGCTATGTGAAAATGGTCATCTCGAAAATAAGCTAGAAATAGCAAGTAGTGCAACGTATTTGATGCTACAGAAGCAATACACGAATTTAAACAAAAGTAAAATAAATAGTTGAGATGTTAGAAACTGCTTACTATTAAAAAAGGACATATATTATATTATGTAATATTCACAAATATTAGGTCGTTATTCAATTTCTTTCTATCATTACGTATTCGATTTTGAGTCATAGATGCCCTCTTATTGGTCGAGTTGGGCTTTAATGACAGTTTCCCGGATGGATTAAGATTATACTAAATATTATTGTTGTACTCATACTCAATTTCGAGTATAGACACAAAGCTTACAAAGCTGTAAATTAATTTCTCAGTATTATAACCTGATTATAAATGTAATATGAATGTTATATGACGATAATAGGTCATGAGTTTTCTGAACAACATGCAAAAATAGGTGTTTTAACTTTAAAAAATCCCAATTACAATCTTGTAACTGATTCCTCAAAGCTTTTAAATATATTAAATGTAAAGGCCCTAACCGTATCTGAATAAACACAGTATCACCACTTCTAGAAATATAAATCAGGCTGTTATAGAATAATTTAAAATGTGAGTCGCACTTTGTAGCTATACCTGTTATTATATATTAAAGTTTGTTCCAAAACAAATGGAGATATGAATAAGATTAAATAGATTAAACTTAAATTCTACAAAAATAATATCAATTTAAAATAACGTTTTCGAAAAAAGTAAGATTATATTACATGCGTATAGAAAATTTCAATAATACGCAGATAATAAATCATGCTAAATATTATACGGCTGCCTATTTTACAGCGATGTTATTATTATCACATTATGAATATGAAGATGTCATAAATAAAGTACATAATGACTTGACGTAGAGAAAGTAATTTAAAAACTCCTAACCATGAAATGCGACATTGTATGTCAAATGCAATATCCAAAATTGAGTGGTATTCATTTTATAATTTATAATCTGAGAGGAGGAGGAGAGGGAGGGAGGGATGGGATGGAGATGGAGGGAGGGAGGGAGGAGGGAGGGAGGAGGAGGGACCTTTAGAGTACCTGGTGGTTAACGCTGGCTGGGCAACTTGCCAAAAGTGTGTATTTACAAGCAACATGTTGTTCTATACATAACATCAAGAATGTTTTTTAATTTCATCCTTTATGAATAACATTGATATGTAATATTAGCGACATGATTTGACCTTTGAGGCTCTTTGTATGAACATCTGATGTCATAGATCACATCGTCTATAATCACAAATAACAGTTTATTTTTTAAAAGCCATAAATTATGCTGTTAGTTACCACATGGCTCTGATCTAATCCTGCTATGTGGCGCCCTCTGTTAATGGAAAAAAGTGAAATATTATTCAGTTCAATGTTTTGTTCATGCGAATTAAAGTTGTCTTCCTGTCGTTCAAGGTTTTGTTAAGCGAGTTAAAGTTTCCAGTACTTTCCAATTAAAAATTACATTTTATTTTACATTTTCAGTTGAAGGCTGAAATTTCGGTTTTATTCAGTTCTAAGATTTGTTATTACATTATTGGCCACAACTTCAGACACTAGTTTGGGGACTGGAAAACTGAGGAGAGAAGAGTGAATGTGTCGGTTCACCAAGTAAATGGTTAGTGTAACATTTTATCTGACACTGTGTGTGCATTCGGCTGTTGATGATTAAAGGTACAATATCGTCACGATCACAGCAGACTTTCGACAGGGCGTGGAATCGGTTAGATGAACTCAATGTCTGAAAATTGATGAGATTATATTATCGTGGCTGCTGCATAAATATCATTATACAAATTGTAGCCACTGGCTCATTATTTACATGTAGCCACCGGTAATGTGCAGTCTTATCCTTTTACGATTATCTAGGCCAACGTTAAATAGTTGGTAGAACCATACGTAAATACATGCTATATACAGTACAAAGAAGTAATTAAAATAAACCCAATAAAAAATATTAATTTATTCTTCCTGTAGCCAGCTCTCATGAACCAGTTAACTCCCCAGTGCTTATATACTACTCAAAACAATTTAAGGGGAACACCAGAATAATCTCAGTTACTAAAAGCAAGATCATTTTATTTCAGATAAACACAATGTTTCACAGGAATTGATGCGAAACAACTGCACAATGGAAACAGATAAAGGATGCATGTAGTGATTACACATTTCATGACATGACTACTGAAAGAGAAAGAGAGGTGGCAAATGAAAATCCCCGGGTTCATACAGGAACATTTCAAACCTGTTGATGTTAAAAGTCGTGTTCCCTAAATTTGAGTAGTATATATAGAAATACCATGTAGATTCTACTGATTTGACTGGGTCGAGACTTGTAAATGAATTCTCCACAACAAGCTTATTTCCAGTCTATAGTTTTGGATGCACATACGCGAAATGACTTTTCCCAACAATAGAGTTAAATAATATCAGCCATCACTCACTCCTGTAAGTAGAACTTTCTCTCTTTGATGATCCATAGATCCAAAAAAACATCTTAAGGAAATTAGGTCAGCTTATTGCGTTGTGTCGTGGAAATGCATTCAGATTTGTTTGTACAACCTCATTCTCTTTCTTAAATACACCAACTTCAAATTGTTTCCTTTCTTAAAAATAACAGAACCTCTGACATAATCATTTCTCAGGAGATTGATTGATTGAGGTGTCAGTACATCAGATTATTCGAAATTACGTCTTTCTCAGTCCACTGCTGCTTGTATATTATTATAAGTTGCAGGCGATGTATCTATAGTGTTATATAGTCTGATATACAGATCTACGTCCGTGCTACAGAAAAATTGTTTAAGCAGAGCAGGGCCCACAACTACGGACATCAAAGTTTCAAATCCTGACCAAGTTGGCGAGGAGTTATGCATGTGCCCCTTTTTTGGGTAAATCAATCTCCCAAAGCTGCGGACGTGTTGCAAGCAATGAGATAACTACCGGATATGAACTGCAACGTAGATAACACCGGATGTGTTGCAACCAATAGATAACACTGGACGTGTTAAAACAATGAATAACACCAGGACGTGTTGCAAGCAATAGAATAACACTGGACGTGTTACCGGCAATAGATAACACCGGACGTGTTTGCAAGCAATAGATAACACTGGACGTATTTGCAAGCAATAGATAACTTCGGATGTGTTGCAAGCACGGTAGAATAACACTGGACGTGTTGCGAAGCAATAAGGTAACACCGGACGTGTTGCAAAGCGAATAGATGTACTGGACGTGTTGCAAGCAATGAGATAACACTGGACGTGTTGCGGCAATGGAATAACACTGGACGTGTTTGCAATCAATAGATAACGCACTGGACGTGTTTTGCAATCAATAGATAACACTGGACGTGTTGCAAGCAATAGATTATAGACATGATAGTAACCAAAGTAACCAATCAGCGTTCCAGAAATCGATGAGAACGAGATATGACCCTATGTGGAAGAGGTTGTGACATGGGGATAATTTGTAAAGGAACTTAACTTCTTGAACTATGCAAAAATCGTGTTCGCATTGCATTTAAAAGCAACGGAAAATAGATATAGCCTATATTATATGAAATCTGTCCGAGGTAAATCTGTACTTACCTCCATATCGAGTTACCTCCATGAACCAGACGGATATCGGCACCTGGAAATATATATCAAAAATAAAAGATGAGTTTCCATGACTCAGTTCTTTTTTGCTTCTGGTCTTACCAAACAATCACACTACAATATTAAAAGGGACTTTACATTGCATTGTTGTAACTTTAATACGCTGTGCTGTTGCTGAAACAATTATAGTTTGTGATTTATATATAGTTTTCATCAAATGAAAACAATACACTTTATCCTTTCATCCTTTAACAACATCTTTCAAGCAGTATTTTTTATAACTGACAACAGCATAAAGTATAGACCTTTATCACTGTTAACCCTTTCATTACCATGCCAGTTATGTGAAAGAAGTACCTTTTTTACCACAGTAATTAGGGCCCAATGTCTTCAGCACCAGTAGGTTTTCACAATTTCATTGAAGTGCGCCCTCACTCTGCAGTAATGTAGACACTTTTTTTTGTGTAGCCTGCCACATACCAAATGGCTCAAATGTATTTGTATGTTAAACTGATGGTAAAATAGTAGTATACAAAGGGAGAAAATGTTGTGCCAGATTTTTAAGTGTAACAAGCAAAACAATGAAATATTTAGAATCAAATTTACACTTAAGAAAAGTAATACAAAATGTGGTGATATTTCATGCAAATACAGTACATGTATAAGATTTTCTTTTCCATGTGAAAAACAATAACTTGGATGAGATTTTGAGGGATTTTTGTTTATTTTCTACTTGGAAATGAACCATTCAGTGTACATACATCCCACAATCCATGTACTAACAACCTCAACCCTCACCCCCAGATTCAATGTTGGTTTGGACTGTAATCCTGCGAAGAAACGTCCGAAACCATTCCAGCATTGAATTGGGAGAGGAGACGAAATGACAAATATGTACAGATTTACAATCCAATTGTTGTGAGTATTTCTCAAAGCAAGGAACTATGCACATAGGTTGTGTACATTATTTACAGATCATCTTCGTTTGTTTTCACTGCCCGTTGCGGTTACCACCAAACAATGCAGTCGCCGTTTTCTTTCCATTGGGGTTTACCAAGGATAGTGCTGTTGCCCTGTCAACTCGATAGGAATATAATGGTATCTCAACTGACTTGTTGCGTTGCATTCGTTCCAAACCCCAACAGCAAGCCTGGCTGTACAATCCTACTGCGAAAATCAAGATTACTGACATTTTTGTTCCTACTATGCTGAGTGATCGAATATTACTCTGCTGTTGACAATACAGATATTCCAGCATATGGAAAAAACTCTTTTCCACCATTTCAAGCTTCTGTGTGTATGATTGTATTACTGAAAACATTGGTCGGCAAGATCAGTTCCACCCATGTTTTGTTGTAATCATCAATACAATTGGAGCTTCATAACATCACAAAATCCACTTGCTTGCTCTTATTACACCAATTTTGCTTTTGGACAAATCGGTGTTGCCTACGATTAGTTAAAAAGTCGTTACAAGATTTTTGTCTTGCCAAACGATTTTACACATTGCCCACCTTTCACCATAAAATGGGTCCATCTCCTTTCTTCATTTATGGTTTTTTGGGTTTGCTGCCTGGGGAATTATTCCCCGTGTAGAGTAACGAACAGTTCCACAACATCTGAATCCTAGTTTGTAAGTTTAGCTAAAAGAGCTGGGCTGGTATAGTAATTATCACAATGTCCTTTATTCTCAAGTCCATGGACCAGTTCAATGACGACTTTTCCTGCAACTGTTAGGTTTGGTGGATACAGTCTGACTTGGTATCCTATGTAACGTCTGCATCATAAACAACAGTTTTGGTGTGTTCGGCTCCTGTGCCCACAGTTTCAGCAACGCATGTATCCTGTTTGGACTCATTCAGGAGAATACTTTAATACCCCCCGTTTGATAGGTTTTTTCAGGCGTGCACTTGCAGACAAAACTTAACCGTCCCTTATATTTCAACATACTCTCATCTGGAGACAGATTCTGCGGATTTATTAAGAAGTCACAGGAGAAGCCTTACCTAATCACTGGCATGATGTTGCTCGGCATCTGTGACGAGTGCACGCCACAGGACCGCTGATGGGGGGATACACCCAGAACCCAGAACCCATATCAAATGCAGGATAATATGAATAAAATAACACAAAGTGATTTCACAAACTTTATTTTTTAATACCCAAGACTTCACTTGGCAAGTAAACAACGAGACTTGCAACTTAAAAGTAAATCCCAAGCAAAAAACTATGAAGGTCCTGTCTTTAAGTATATAAATAAATAACTTAACATCAATTTTTATTTATTCACTTCACACATTTAAATGGGCAGACTGTGTACCTTCCTTCAATTTGATAGAATTTATTATTTTCCTCCACCCAAGTCTTACTTCTCCTGTTATTCTTTCTTATACTTTTTTTTTGTGTGGGTTTTATAACGTTATTGTATCTATTAATGTGGAGAGAATAAAATAATAATAATAATAATAATACCTAGATGGAAGTGTTTTTGATACTACAAACACATAGGTGTTCGAAGTTTTTGTCAGGGCCAGTGATGATGACGTCAGAATGTTTTTTAAGAAACTTTGCATTATGTATTTTTTTTTCATATTAAAAGTGCCCTGTAAAATATGATGTGGATTTGCAACAATGATTTGTTTGAAGTCCATTTCAATGATTTGAACTTAATCTGCATTATTTATTCTTGAAAAAAACGGTTCAAAAATGTGAAAAACAACTGTACAGCTACATAAAAGTGGGCTAAAATTTGGTACCCGAAATTCTTTGAGAAGGCATTTATTTTTGGCGAGGTTTTTACAACCCGTTTTCGTATGAAGTTCCCAGATACGAATTGTGATTTTGGCAAACCGTCGTCTCACTAATAATATGTACGGTTTGAAAATATTACACTGTTTTCTGTAGTTTCAGATACAGATTGTGATTTTGTGAAACCGTCGTCCTCACTAATAATGTACGATTTTGAAAATATTTTTTAATATTAACTTTGACTTCCCGGTTGGGACAGAAGGAAAAAGGTCAAATTGGGTCACCTTTGTGTAAATATTTATTGACAATTAACAATCTATACAATGGTGGAAAATTGTGAATTGGCCCTTGTAATGGTTGTTGAGCTGCGATTTTTAAAATTTAAACTTTGACTTCCGGTTTGGACAGGAAGTAAAGGTCAAATTAAGGGTCACGTTTTTGTAAATATTTTAAAATTTAACAATCTATTGTACAATGGTGCAAAGATTGTAATTTACCTGTGTGTTGTTGAGATATGATTTTTTAAATAATTAAACTTTGACTTCCGGTTTTGTACAGGAAGTACAGGTCAAATGGGGTCATGTTTTTGTAAATATTTTGACAATTAACAATCTGTACATTGGTGCAAAAACTGTGAATTTACCTCTTGTATGGTTGTTGAGATATGATTTTTTTAAATACAACTTTGACTTCCGGTTTGGACAGGAAGTAAGGTCAAAGTGGGGTCATGTTTTTGTAAATATTTGTCGACAATTAACAATCTATGCAATAGATGCAAAAATGTCCATTTACCTGTTTGTGATTGTTGAACGGATATGATTTTTTAAATATTAAACTTTGACTTCCAGTTCGGACAGGAAATGAGGTCAAATCCAGGGTCACTCACAACTCTGAGTTTCATCTAATTGTTAAGTTCCAGTACATGCAAGTTTCAAGTTCCTTTGAAGTTTTGCAAGTATGTTTTTGTTTGCCGGACAAGATGGGGAGAAGAAGAAGAGTAAAAAAAATAAAAAGAAACTAGATATAAGTTTTGTCTAGCAAAAAACAAGGTGTTCGGTTGAAGTTAAAAATGGATTTACGTCATCAATTCGAAGTGTTGGAGAAGTCAAATGTTAACGTCTGTTGGAAGTTCTCATGAGAAGTTTATTTGAATACAATACAATGCTGAATTTAGAAATTGTTTTAATATTAAACTTTGACTTCAGGTTTGGACAGGAAGTAGGTCAATTCAAATTATAAATATTTTTGGCAATGTAACGATCTGTATAATAGTACAGAATTTGTGAATTTACCTCTTGTGGTTGTTAGATATGATTTATTTAAATATTTAACTTTCACTTCCAGTTTTGGACAGGAAGTAAAGGTCAAGATGGAATTATAAATATTTTTTTGACAATTAACGATCTGTATAATGGTACAAAATTTGTGACAATTTACCTCTTTAATGGTTGTTGAGATATGATTTTTTTGACAATATTAAACTTTGACTTCCGGTTTTGGACAGGAAGTAAGGTCAAATTAAGGGTCACTGCTTTGTGTAAATATTTTTCGACGATTAACTAATCATATAATGGTACAAAATTATGAATTTACCTCTTGTATGGTTGTTGAGATATGATTTTTTTTTAAATATTAAGCTTTGACTTCCGGTTTGGACAGGAAATGAGTCAAATTAAGGTTCTACCTTTTTTGTAAATATTTTTGACAATTAACGATCTGTACAATGGTACAAAAATTGTGGAGTACCTCTTGTGGTTGTTGAGATATTGATTTTTTAATGTTAAACTTTGACTTCCGGTTTTTGTACAGGAAGTACGGTCAAATTAGGGTCATGTTTTTGTAAATATTTTTCGACAATTAACAATCTATACAATAATTAAAAAAATTTCATTTACCTGTTATATGGTTGTTGAGATATGATTTTTTAAATATTAAACTTTGACTTCCGGTTTTGGACAGGAAGTAATGTCAAATCGAGGGTCACTCACAACTGGAGTTTCATCTACTTGTTAAATTCTAAGTACATGCCAGAAGTTTCAAGTTCATGTGAAGTTTGCAAAGTATGTTTTTGTTTGCGGTTAAGATGGAGGAGGAGGAGGAGAAGAAGAAGAAGAGGAAGAAAGAAGAGAGGAAGAAGAGGAAGAAGAGAGAAGGAAAGAAGAGAGGAAGAAGAAAGGAAAGAGGAAGAGGAGAAGAGGAAGAAGAGGAAGAGGAAGAAGAAGGAAGAAGGAAAGGAAGAAGAGAAGAAAGAGGAAGAAGAGAGGAAGAAGAAGAGGAAGAGGAAGAGGAAGAAGAGAAGAGGAAGAAGGAGGAGGAAGAAGAGGAAGAAGAGGAGGAAGAGGAAGAAGGAAGAAGAAGAAGAAGAAGAAGAAGAAGAAGAGGAAGAGGAAGAGGGAAGAGGAGAGGAAGGAAGAGGAAGAGGAAGAGGAAGAGGAAGAGAGGAAGAGGAAGAGGAAGAGGAAGGAAGAGGAAGAGGAAGAGGAAGAGGAAGAGGAAGGAAGAGGAAGAGGGAAGAGGAAGAGGAAGAGGAAGAGGAAGAGGAAGAGGAAGAGGAAGAGGAAGAGGAAGAGGAAGAGGAAGAGGAAGAGGAAGAAGAAGAAGAAGAAGAAGAAGAAGAAGAAGTAAAAAAAAAAACTAAAAAAAAAACGAACAAAAACAAGAGGTGTTTCGGGCATATGCCGAACACCTAAAAACTCGAACAAAAAACAATAGGTGTTTCGGGTACATACCCGAACATCAGCAATAATGGACTTATATAGCGCACGTATCCACCAACTAAGTGGTGCTCAAGGCGCATTATATCGTACCCTGCTCATAAACTCATAAGGCTCATCGTCATTCCTGGAAACCATCTCAGCTCCCTGGGAACTATACAGCTCAATTGCTGCCATTACAGGCACATGAGACCTAATCAACCAACTCTGCCCTCACAGGGTACCCATTTAACCCCCTGGGTGGAAAGCAATTAATAGCAGTGTCTTGCTCAAGGACACAGGAGTGTCACAGCTGGGATTCAGACCCACGTTCTGCTGCTAACACCAGAACTTGGGTCCGGTAAAGCTAGACCGCTCGTACACGACACTCCACATGCGTGTCTCGAGAATGTATATCAACGACATGTTCGATCATGCAAACTTAAGTCACCTTAATGAGTATATACATATAACTATATGTAGCCCTGAATAAGTGGCGTAAATATAGACGATGCAGGTAGTGCGGCTGCACTGGGGCCTGTCAAATTGGTGATGAGGGCCCCGTAGAGAGTGATCCATTCGACATTGTCTGTTTGCAGAAGACCCAGGGCCCTACGCACTTCGAATCGCCACCTTGGAGAATACGTCTGTGTTCAAGAAAAGACGACTTAGAATTTTAAGAGATGCCATTTGCTATATATGTCACTCGAAAAGGCAAACCCATAGCCAGTCATATAGTTGGTTGATTAGTTGACGACTGACGATTGACCGTCTGTTTACGTTTGTGTGTGCGCGTGTTGTGCTTCATAACTAGCGTGCACTAGGGCCATTCATAACAGGTGACGTGCGCCAGTGGGCCCGCCGTAACTTCGCTACGCGCCACTGGCCTGGTTGTTGCTGCCGGCGGTC
>CM055831.1:8491417-8530129 GCA_029582265.1 Zoroaster sp. YZ-2022
AAAATCAAATTTTTCCCTGCAAATAATTTTGACGGAGTGAAATGATTTTCAGTTCGAATTGATGAAAGAGTACTATATTTCCCAAACTCACGTTTGAATGAATACAGGAAATGTGAATTTATTTAAACTAGTTTGTCGTAAACAAAAGATTTGTAGTCGAGTACATTTTGATAAGTACGAGTACGAGTACAGAAAAATGTACAAGTACTAGTACGAGAACGAGTAATCCAACTTTATAAATGTAGTCGAGTACTTTTTCACGAGTATGAAAACGAGTACCAACAATCGGCACACGAGTATGAATACGAATAATATACAACTGTGGTTAACAACACAACACACTGGATTGAGTGTTTGAGTGAAACAAAAACACCGGTACTTATTTATAAATTAATAATAATAATAATATTAATAACAATAATGTGTGGACTTATATAGCGCACGTATCCACCAACTAAGTGGTGCTCAAGGCGCATTATATCATTACCCCTGCTCATAAGGCTCATAAGGCTCATAAATCATTCCTGAAACCATCTCAGCTCCCTGGGGAGTATACAGCTCAATTGCTGCCATTACAACGCATATAGGGCTAATCAACCAACTCTGCCCTCACAGGTACCCATTTAACCCCTGGGTGGAGAGAAACAATTATGGTTAAGTGTCTTGCTCAAGGACACAAGTGTCACGGCCGGGATTCGAACCCACATTCTGCTGCTAACACCAGAACTTGAGTCCGGTAAGCTAGACCGCTCGGCCACGACACTGAGGCTAACCCCCTTAAAATTTATAAAGAAGGCTTGCCATTTTGATCCAAGAAGAATCCTCTATAAAGGAGATAATATTACATAATGAACGAATTTGTTATTAAAGTGTTATGTGATGTAATTATTGGGTTGGATTGGTACATTGTTTTGGCATGTTTTAAGTAAAGGCGAATGGATATCATGTAACCTTTCAGACCAACTCAGTATACCTTTGAGAGTTTTAACTGCAACTTTTGTTTGTTTGCCATCTTTCGTGATCCCAAGTGCCGTTCCCAATAGTACCCTTCCAAAGGCACCTCGTCCCAGCTCTTTCTCCATCTTCAAGAGATCACGCGAGAACGAGAGATCGGGTCCAACATTACTGTACTCCACAACGGACGTGTCAGCGTGGTTATTGGGATATCTCTCGTGCACTACAATTGGAGCTAATTCAATCAATTGAGAACCTGTGGAAAAAAGTTAAATTAGTTTCAGGCTAAATTTATAGATAATGTGAAACATAACATCCTTTGTTTTTTCAAAAGAGCTCCACGTTGAAAACAGGCAAAAGCCGTATTGCAACCAATGGTAGACATACAATCTTATATTCTTAGGAGATGTCATCAGAAACACTGATTATTTTGTTATTTTTAAGTAAATACATTACATCTCAAATCTTATTCCTCTTTAATGTTTTACCATGCTCAAATTGCACTTCAGGCGACTTTTGAAACTTGGTACCATTTTGGAAATCTGTAAACATTTGAAAACAATGATACTAGGCTCTAAAACTGTTTAAAATAATACAACGTGCCACGGAGGATTTTGTTTAATTTTTTGATTAACTATGCCCAAAAGTGTCTCTGTGGGGCGGGGACCACCCCCTCCGGATACAAAATATATACCACCCACTCCCTCAGGATTTTCGCCCATGCATTACATTACTTAATTACAAAACCCCCCAAGGTTAAACTGTTACAGGCAAAAGCTGCCCCTAACCCCCTCTCCCTCCCCCACCACACTGCACCCATGGAAGTATTTGAACAATAGATAAGGCGCAAGTGTACTTGCCATCAATATTGTCTCCGTGGTTGTACTCATGCGACTGTAACTCAACTATGTATGGAGTATTTGCAACCTTGTCCCCAGGGTCTACATCTACACTTCTAGACCCTGGTGGGGAAAGTGATTTCCCCAACGCTGATTGCTTACTACAAAATAAATATAAAAAAATTCATATTATTTCAAAAATGAAATTGTGCTTCACAATGCGTTCATAATAGTTTCTAAATCACCAAATATTTGTGTGATTGATTTTATCCGAAAAATAATGCCGAATTATGACGAAATAAATCGCTGCCTGTAATGTGTGGGATTTGACAGTCGAAGTGGCTTGTCGATGGTGCATGGCCTAGACTGTTCCATTAGTGATAAGAATATAGACAGTGTCTGCACTAATGGATTGTTATTGTGGCGATGAGTCGGTTTAAATGAAAATATAATGCTGAACTTATGAATTTGAATGTATATTTTTTCTGATTGAATGAAGATGTGAAGGAACATTCATTTTCAAATCAAATTGGCCGGGGAAATTTATAATTGACCTATCAATGTTTGTGTCAGGTTTATCCGCTCTGTGCACGACCTGTTGAGCTTGTAGCCAGGCATAGCGTATGCTATTGGCTCCATTGACATTCCAGTTCTTCCGCAGCGTACACATACTACTGAAATTTCTCATTAACCTATTGTATATACACACAATATTATAACATGGTACAACTCCGTAGACATGGAACATTTTTACCGCTAGAGGGCAACGATGTGCACGGAGCGTATTGGTAGACTTCAGAAACATTGCTTTTAGAGTAGTTTACAAGATTGATAGGCAATATCCGCTCAGTGCACATCGTAGCCCTCTAGCGGTGAATGTGCAACCAGTGTCTTGATGAAAGCCACTTTTGCGTCGTGTGAGCGTTGTGCGTACACTTTATGTGCGTATGTTATGATACTACACGTGCGTGTACTTCTACCAGCCAATGATCGCTGGAGATATTCCGCGCGTACGCATATCACTGCAAAATACGCCAAGCGCGATGCACTGTCGCTGCCCTTTCGCCCGCAGAGGTCTAACAGCATGTGCCCTCAACAGCTCATGCACGGTGCGAATAAGTGATGTTACTATACCTCATACATATTCATGATCGAGATCCGAATTCTCACTGGTCCATTCACCGTCACATGCCAGATGCTATTTTGGCTGTTTACCAAGCGCCCACGAGTATTCACGCACAGGGTAAATACGCATGAGTAGTAGTTTAACGCATATGCGTTAAACTACTACGCATGCGCTTTACGAAGCAATATCGGGGAACAGTCGCACGGGTGTAGTACGCACTCGCGAACATCGCCCTAGCAACATACACATGAAAATATGGCGGCACACGTAAATGTCAATTCGCGTTTTCCCGAGCTCAATGACAATGATGCTCCTTATTATTGTAATACAACTGAATATGTATGAGGTATAGTAAAACAAATATAACATGGTTTATTTCGGGTGGACAGTCGATATTAGCTCCCCTCGGTATTGGAAGTTGACAAACTAGTTCCCTCGGCTTCGCCTCGGGAACTAGTTTGCCAACTTCCAATACCTCGGGGAGCTAATATCGACTGTCCACCCTCAAACCATGTTATATTTGTATATTAATTATCAAAGCGTACATGAAAGTCTCGGATTGTGATTATTTGCATGCCGTGTGGTCGATTGAGGTTTGTACCTTTTCCGCCAGAGAAATATAACTATCGCCATAACTCATCTTGTGATCGCCCTGTAGATTATTTTGTCATAAAATATGGAAATACTTTTATTGATTTTTGGTATTAAAGTGTGAAAAACCTGTTTTATGTACTTTTGAACCCCTGTGAGGTACCTGTGAGGGCAGAGTTGGTTGATTAGCCCTATATGCGCTGTAATGGCAGCAATTGAGCTGTATACTCCCCAGGGAGCTGAGATGGTTTCAGGAATAATTTATGAGCCTTATGAGCAGGGGTAATAATATAATGCGCCTTCAGCACCACTCAGTTGGTGGATACGTGCGCTATATAAATCCACACATTATTATTATTATTATTATTATTATTATTATTAAGTACACTGTCCATATCACGAACCATTTAATGCATGTAGGCCTGTACACATTTGGTAAAATTTCTGTAAATGCATCCATGAATCAAGATATACCTGTGAAAGTTTAAACTTACTCCTTTTTGTCGTTAACGAGAAAATAGTGAAAACGCAATCAGACTGAGTGCATTCATTCCAACTTTGATATTCTGTCTATTCAGATGAATAGACCTTATGCATATGATGTCACAAACTGAATATCGCCCTCTATCAGAGGCTAGAGAAGGTCACCCATTGGTTCATGTATGCGCGCTGTGCGTACGCACGCACAGCGCGCATACATGAACCAATGAGTGACCTTCTCTAGCCTCTGATAGAGGGCGGCCTTCCTTTTGCGACGTCATATGCATAAGGTCTATAGAATACATTTTAGAACTGATTTTCTTGATTTTACTAATTTTACTGAAACAATTGAGACATAAATATGCCTATTTCAAGGGATGTTTGATAGCGATCATCATCAACTTTACACGAAATAAGTTTCATGTAAAACTGTCATTTATATTTTTCAAGATGAATGCATGTACAGCTGGGCTTTAGAACGCATACAGGGTGTGTACATTGGGCGTATCAAGCGATCGTTAAAGACTACCTTTATCATAGTGCAGCCAATTATTTATTTTATGTCTATGCAAACTTACATGACCAAACCGAGGCTGGAAGGAAAACAGACCAGTGTTTTTTTTATGTACTGAATTTCAACACTATATAATCGTAGGTAAAACTTGTAGCTTTGCATGGCGAGGATGATAAGTAAGACTAATTGCGGTGACACCATGTGGAATCTCAATTGAGTAGTAATTAGTTGTACCTCCAGTTCTTTTCAGAAGAGTTGTACCTCCAGTTCTTTTCAGAACTAATTACTACTCAATTGAGATTCCACATGGTGTCACCGCAATTAGTCTTACTTACTATATAATCGTACTTGCTCAAAAGGAACCTGAAATAAAATGGCCGTCGCTTATAAAGGTCTATTGTAAGTTGCAACTCGTTACCTTTTCCTCCAGAAGAAAATCATCACTATGAGTGCAGCGAGTGCTGCCAGTACTCCAGCTGCTATTCCAACTATTGCACCTACGGGAGGTATTAAAACGAAACATAATAATACACGGTTTGTAAATAATTACGTGTACATAGGTCTGAAACGAAAGCTTCGAAGGGCGAAAACTCTCGGTTGATTAAACAACTGACTACAGTTATTTTGAACAGCGAATGTACCGGTAAGTCTTGCAGGATTTTTGATAGCACTTTTCAAAAGGTATGGTGTTCTAAAAAGGACACATGCACATTGCAAGAAGAGTGTGTAAGCGTCGCATTAGGATTCACGCGTCGCATTAGAAGTGTTGTCGCGTCGCATTAGAAGTGTTGTCGCGTCGCACTAGATGTGTAGTCGCGTCGCACTAGATGTGTAGTCGCGTCGCACTAGAAGTGTGTCGCGTCGCACTAGAAGTGTAGTCGCGTCGCACTAGAAGTGTGTCGCGTCGCACTAGAAGTGTAGTCGCGTCGCGCTAGAAGTGTGTCGCGTCGCACTAGAAGTGTAGTCGCGTCGCACTAGAAGTGTGTCGCGTCGCACTAGAAGTGTAGTCGCGTCGCACTAGAAGTGTAGTCGCGTCGCACTAGAAGTGTAGTCGCGTCGCACTAGAAGTGTTGTCGCGTCGCACTAGAAGTGTTCACATTGCAGTTTTTCTCGTATGAAGAGCCGTATGTTTTTGAATTAGTGTTGTAGTTAATCAAAAATGTTTACAACCTAAACCTATTCTCGATCCCGATACTCCCTACATGGAAGGTGAGCTCGAATTTGTTGGTGAATTAATTACAAAAGGACCTTAATAAAATTGTATTTATAAAATAATATAAATTCTTTAATGCAGAAAAATATTGCACAGGCCTGTTGGGTTCACTCGTCCCCACCAACCAGGTCCTCAGCAAGCGGGGTGGGCGATTTCTTTCTGCCAACTAAAATTACCATCCCGCGATATTTCAGCCAGTGATAAGTTATGTTTTATACATATTCGTGGCTTATTCCATCAGTCCCAAAACACTTAAATATCTGGCTAGCCCTAACATATTAATGAGCTACCATACCAAACCAAGGTCCCTAGGCAGACCAAAGGTCTCTGCCAGAATGTAAACAAACCCACCCAAGGCCATACCTTGGCTGATGATAAGAAGTGACACTGTACTATGGCATGAATAGACAATATACACACTGTTCGTTTGTATCAAAAAAAATTGATAGTGAATTTAATAATATAACGACCAGTACTAACACAATTAATATGGAAACTAAGAAAATTGCAAAACTGGAGGCATAAGTCTAGATGGTCTTCATCTGGAATACCTGCAACCAGTAATACAGTGAATTTAGGGTTTCTAATTATCACAGTGACTGAACAATGGTGGGCTATAAATTTACAAATAACTCGGAAACATTAATTTTTTACAAGGTTTACAACAAAATTATAAGTGGAAACGAGATGAATAATAAAACCTGTCATTCAGTAGATTACAATAAAAGTGTAAGAATTTGATTTAACTGAGGAATCAGCAACAATAAAAAAGTGGAAAATGCAATAAATTAAAATAATAGGAATTAAGTAATAATCAGAAATTAAAACAATCCAGTCACTATTCTAGGTTCGTAACATCCAAAAATTAGAGAAACAGAAGGAAAGTAACACTACTGATGAAATATTAATAAATGTCAAAACAATTTTTCATGATTGGCAATTCTTAGGTACAATTGGTGACTCGCAGATAACCCCCTCATCACAAGCACGTAATTTGGGTGTTATATTTGACTCGACAATTACTTTAAAACCTCATATCTCCAACATTGTACGCATATCATCATTTCATATCAGAAATATTAGCCGAATAAGGAAATACTTGAATAAAAGTGCTGCTGAACAAATTATACATGCGTTTGTCACATCACGGCTCGATAACGGGAATGCTCTCCTCTACGGTCTCCCGCAGAATCAAATATCTCGTCTTCAGCACATACAAAACACAGCAGCTCGTGTTGTGACTTTGTCCAGAAAGTCATGCCATATCACGCCAATCTTGAAAGAACTGCACTGGCTTCCTGTTTCACAGAGAATTATTTTAAACTTATGCTAATTGTTCACAAATCTTTTAATAACATTGCTCCAATTTATATTTCTGAACTGCTTAAAGTCCACACTCCATCACGCAATTTGCGCTCCAGCAACATGTCACTCCTAAAGGAACCAACTTCAAAACGGAACTGGGGTGATAGGTCTTTTTCTGTCGCGGCTCCGATACTCTGGAATCATCTTCCAACTAAACTCAAATCTTGTCATAGTATAACTAGATTTAAATCGATGCTTAAAACTCATCTTATGTCACAATTCTTCAAAGATGATGTATATTTGTAATTGCATTGTAGGTACATGTATCTCAGTACATAATTTTTCCCTGTGCTATCATTGTATATTGTTTGTATTCATAAGTAAGACTAATTGCGGTGACACCATTCTGAAAAGAACTGGAGGTACAACTCGACGTTTCGATCAGTATGCTCTGATCGTCCTCAGGAGAATGCCGGACTCTGGAAAATGCTGCTGCTTAAGTAGACTGCTGGAGGATCATCCCATGAATGGATGCTGGAGGATTAGTTCGTTGAGGCGCGCAGGCGGGAACTGTTGAGACTAGGATCCTAGTCATGTTTGTATTCATGTTTTATCTTTGTTTCCATGCCTTGAGCGCCCAGCAGGGTGGATATGTGCGCGCTACAAATCTTTATTATTATTGTTATTATTAACTGTTACAACTGGTCATCAACTTTGTATTAAGTATGTATTAAACTTTCATAGCAGACACGTATTCCTCAAACCTTGAGTCTGCGTCATTTTATGGTGACACAAGTCAAAGTTACACTGAAAAATTGGAACTTGGTCAATCAAACCGTATTGAATCTATTCAAAAAAGAGTTTGCCGTATCATTCTAGGAAATAACTATATCCATTACGTTGAAGCGTTATCCACTTTAGGTCTGACACCCCTCCATGATAGAAGAACCTCTCTTTGTACCAAATTTGCCATTAAAACTTACAACTCGGGTAGATTTAGCGAATGGTTCCCTAAAATTAAAAGTTCACACTCTATGAACCTCAGATCAAATCGGGTCCTTGAAGAGCACTCTTTCACCTCGAACAGATTCAGGAACAGTCCTGTGCCATACCTCACTAGACTACTTAACAAATGAAGTAATTTACATTTTATTATTTTTATCCTTATTCTAACTTAATGGATTTTGCTATTTATTGTAGTTGTTTATTTATAAGCACTGTGCAATTCAGCCTTTGGGCTGCAAAAGGTGTATTTTTTAATAAACATGATAATGATAATGATAATGATAATGATAATGATGATGATGGTAATAATAATAATAATAATGGAGCCTCAGGTGTCATCCCCCCAAAGTTACACCACAATGTCTAAGACATTTATACACCTTTATAATGACCACTGATGGTTTCCAAACCGTATTGTGTGAAATATGCATGTGTACACAATATACTGTATTGTATACTTGGTTGTCTATTTTTCTATCCATTCTTCATTTTATTTTAATATTTAATATTTTAATTAAAGTCAATATCAATACTCTTATATAACTGAATTGTTAAATATAAATGATCATATCTATTTTTATACTGTAATTGGAATGTTTTTATTTTGGATATTTTATGTTAAATTTGACACAATTTAGCCTTTGGCTACAAGTTCAAATTGTTTTAATAAACCATCAATAATAATAATTAAAAAACTTACTGACCTGTTAATGTCTACCCACTAAGAAAGTTTTTTTGTAGTAAAATATATTTCTTTTCTGTAAGGATAATGTATTATTTTGTTGATGCATAACTCCAGCCTATATGAAAGCTTCAGCAATAGTGAAAATACATTCAGGTTGTTTATTATGTGAAATGTTTGTATCATGAACTTTAAAAAATCATTTTGAAAAAATAGTTATACTGAAATTATAGACAAAAAGGCTTCAAAAGAAACATTTGATGAATGATGTATTCCATAACATATATAAATGTGTTCCTGCCTATAGTTAATACAGTTAGTTGTGTAACAAATTTGATTATCTCAAAATGCAACTTGTGGGACATAATTATTTGGGACAGTGTTGTACACAACATTCCTTTAAATTAACAGTAGGCCTAAAAAAAATCATCTGTTTGTGTCCTTTTTGCTTTTAATTATCTGTCATCTAGCCCCCCCCCCCTCCCCCCATATAATTACATTATTGTGTGATCATGAATTTAGGGTATGGTTCTGCTTTAAAATAGTTTGTTGTGAAAAGAGGCATCAGTATGTAAAACATACAAATGTTGCTGACTGAAAATTTATTTTGGACCAACTCTTGCTCTAGTACCTTTGATTTGCCGACTGAGAACAATTATTGGGTGTCACACCCCATACCCCCTAACCCCGCTCGCTACGGCCCTGGGCGGTGGGGACGAGTGAAACCTGTAGGCCTGCGCAATATTTTTCTGAACAATTTATATTATTTTATAAATACAATTTTACAAAGGTTCTTCTGTACTTAATTCATCGCCAAATTCGAGTGGCATGGTAGTCTTGTGGTTTAGAATGCTCACCTTCCATGTAGGTAGTTGGGATCGAGACTAGGTTTAGGTTGTAAATATTTGTAACAGGATTAGCAACATTTTTGTTAACTACAACACTAATTCAGAAACAAAACCTTTCTGTAAAACAATAATGTATGGGCTGTGGAGGGCTTTTTTAAAGGAATATAAATGCCAAAATTCATGTTTAGTACCGTATGCATGCTAGCTGCCAACCAGTCTGGTTGCCGCTTTTGTATAATTGGTTTTTCTAGTAAATATATGGATTTACATTTATTTTAGTCGTATATATTAATTAGTGGAAATTTAGTCACATACGGCTCTTCATACGAGAAAAAACTGCAATGGTGAACACTTCTAGTGCGACGCGACAACACTTCTAGTGCGACGCGACTACACTTCTAGTGCGACGCGACACACTTCTAGTGCGACGCGACACACTTCTAGTGCGACGCGACAACACTTCTAGTGCGACGCGACTACACTTCTAGTGCGACGCGACAACACTTCTAATGCGACGCGACAACACTTCTAATGCGACGCGACAACACTTCTAGTGCGACGCGTGAATCCTAATGCGACGCTTACACACTCTTCTTGCAATGTGCATGTGTCCTTTTTAGAACACCATAAAAAGGAGATTTGTATAACGGTTGAAGAGAATATTTATTTTTAATTAAGGGTTATTTCAAGTTTTTGTTTTTGTTATGAAAGGGGGTTTACACCATTGGTAATAAACCCGACAAGTTTTAAAGGGAAGGTACAGCATTGGTTTTTGACAAAACTAATTCTTCAATGAGTTTGTTTACTTTATTCATAGAGAAATGACACAGATCTAGGTACAGTTTTATATAAATTAAACAACCATCTTGTGAATGTTTCAGCTCATGAGAGAAGGGAACAAGTGTAGGAGGTCCCCGATTTATACCAGCAAACAAACGTGTGGGTGTTATGGGCCGAGAGGGGTTATGCTGGACCCCTCTCCATCCCCAGTATGTCCGGCCGTGGTATTAATAATTGCATTATACCTGTCTGTAATGTTCCAGCTAATGGACTATTGGTTCCAGATGCCTCTGTGGCGGGTGGCGTCTTTGAAGTTTTACCAATGGTTGTTCCATCAGCAGCAGGAATTGTAGAGTCAAAAGGAATCGTAGTCATGGGAGTAGTATCAGGCAGACTTGTCATCGGATCTGTTGTGGCTTTTGGAGCTAAATATTCAGAGTGGTGGGAAAATACGTATAGCTACACTGCATTGGTGGTTCTGGTTATTCATACAAAATTTAACTGTCATGGAGATGAAGGATAGGCTTTGACGGTAAATCAATAAAGACTAAATTACAGACGGTAACATCATGTACAAATTCTCTTTTGAACACGATGTTTCGACTCAGTATGATGATCGTCTGATCGTCTTCAAGAGAATTTGTTTAAAGTATAATTTATGTTAAGTCAATGTTTGATTTATGTTGTAATATCTCAAAACTATTCCAAGAAAACTTCACATGTCCTATTTTTCAATTTCAACAAAGGGTGGTTCGGCATTACCACGCCAGGCAACAGACTGAGTGCTGAGTGCAACATTTAGTTGGTACTCGGGGGTTAATATTTGTTTGCAACTTTACAGCTCAGTCTTCGTACAGCTCAGTCTTCACACTGCAGTGTGATGTACATTCTCAAAAAAACTGTTTTGTTTGCTTTAAAATGTTTTACCTGTACATGTTGGTATGGAGTCGTTCCAGGTGACGTTATTGCCAGTGTCCATGGCGCATTCGATCGTTTGGGCCCCTTGAAGAAGAAAGCCATCGTCGCAAGAGAAAGTTATTTGAGTCCCGAAGAATTTGAAGTTCATTAAATTATAAGACACAGAAGGCGGATCAGTGACGATGAGAGTTCCGTTGGTGGGTGGTCCTATTTCATTACTGCACACTCCTTGTGAAACTGGGATAAGAAAATATTTTCCATTCAACAAAATTCATCGTTTTCATTCTGCTAAATTTCAATACGCAAAACTTCAATCTTCAAATAATTGAAGACATACGAAGTCTTTCTAAAACTTGTTCTCCAAACTTAGTTTCCCTTAGCTTATAGCACAGTGATAGTTGTGAAGTACAGCCTAGTTTATATAAAACAAATTGTCTTCAGGCATACTAAATTCATGCCAACAGATCATACGTTGAGAATGAAGAATACACTATAAATAAAGATGGTCTCTATTGGGGTACTCACACCATGTACCACTGTGCTTATCTTCGCATTATAATTGAGTGACTTTATCATATTTCTAGTTACGATTGGGGTAGTAGGTAAATAGGGAGCTGGACCAATGAACGACACCGTCCCCCACATTGACCCCATGACCCTCCCCGTGCTCCGTCAACTTCGTTCACAGGGCTATCACCCCTCCCACAGGGCTATCGCCCCTCCCCCGGGGCCCGTTTTTTATATGTATATTTTATTTGTTTCAATGATAAAAAATAATATTGGCACCACCGCGAAATATTTGACCCCGAGTTTGTCTAAAAGTGGTAGGGGAAGTTCTGTAACCCCAATCCAAATATTTTACGGGGAAAAAATTACCGGGGGCTACTTTTACTTTCGAATAAAACAATTCGTCGATCGCTAAACTTAAAAGTGGAGGGACCTTGTTGGTAGTGTCGGATCCTGGATTTAGCAAATATTAGGATGCACCCTGGATCACATCAGCCTCACTCTGCTTTTCGTCTTAGACATCATTTTGGGGGCAAAACAACTGCGAGTTGATTTTTTTTCTTGAAGTAAATAACAACTTAAATCCAGCTCGAACCGAGCTTCCGGGGCCCAATAAAGGGCCCGGAAATGTGTTGGTTCTATGTGCTCTCTTATGCAATATGGGAGTTTTCAAGTTTGTGAAGTATTCTGGCTAATGATGTTCAGCAGTACGTTAGGAGTGCTTTATGACGACCTCTATTACATTTATGGGGTTGCATGAAAACTGTAGAATATTTCTAAGGATTAAGGGTAGGCCTACTTAAATATTTTGGTCATGATTTTTTATAGGCCATCAAAATAGTGGGGATAAATATTGACATACTGTTGCCGCCCCCCTAAAAAGTGGAAAATGCGTGTCCCCCAATTGGCCTCAAATCAAAACCGATCGACGGCAATAGATGGGAAAATGGGGTGGTCGATTTTGTTCCAGTATCCCAACAAGTCTATCCAGGATTGTAGATTCGGCTCGAAAAATGTTCGACTCTGGACGTTCTGTGGTGCATTCTGATCGCTTTATTAATATTGTTGGTGTTGCAAGAACAATGGTATAGCCTACTCGTCAGTAGTCAGGATAGGCTAACTTGTTTTTGTTTTTGTTTTATTTTTTATTTTATTTTAATTTATTTAATGGACATCAACAAGTATGTGTTTGGGGGATTTGATATACAGTCCCACTCTAAAAGTGTAGGGGACATGTCCCTCCGTCCCCACCGAACGACGCCCATACCCCCACGTGGTTACTGTTCATCCAATCAGATTGTCGTTACTGTATTGAGCATTTATTAATAAAATATTTGCTGCCCTTTTTTATAGAAAATAAACTGTTCTAGTTACTTTTTTTTTCATATGATGATTGAGGCACTGTACATTTTTCTTTCACCATTTTATGTCATGTACAACAATACTGTTGGAGGAATTCACGATTAACCAATTGGCATTTAGTTCAGGATCAATCAATCCTTACAAACATCAGTATTCAAATAACCTGTCTTACTTTTGTAGATAGATATTCGCCGACCACCTCCACAGAATTGGTTTGAGTTTCCTGGACATTGATACTGACGACAATCAGAGTCCTGTGCTCGCCCATGCTTGTTGTAGTTCTCATTGTTTCCACAATAGCATTGTTGTTGATATTCAAGTCCAGCATATTTATACGCGTCTGGTAGTGTTTCCAGACAGTATCTGAAGCACCATTCCAGGTACAGTCTATATTCTGTTACACCAGTTCCAAGGGCACGGCTGACGATTCTATCGTTGAAACATCCTAAGTAACCAGGGGCTTAACAGAGAATGAACAAAATAACTTAAATGTAACAGCAGATACATATAAAAATGGCATAGGCCCCCATTCATTGAGCTTAGAATAGTTTCCCAAGCGAAAATTAAAAACTTACTTATAGTGTGAAGAGTTGAGTAAAGAATGATATTAATAGGGGATATTGATAAGCTTTATACCAAGCAAGTTTTAGGTTAACATTCGACCATTTGGTTGCTGATGAACTCCCAATTATATAAGCAAATCTTTTATTTATACATTGATATACAGAGGTAGGCACAGCAACCGGGATCGGGAACACCTTCAGTTTTTATTTCAAAATAATGAAACGCAGAATGCCAACCATCGTCATTACTATATCCTTTCTTCGCAAAGCCCCAAGCTCCAAATATCTTCCTAAAGTTGAAATGCTGTAAACCATTGAAACCTTGCTACTCTTGTTGTAGGGGGTAGTTCTGTCAAAAGTCGTCATAACCAGCATTGTAGTGGTGGAAAGACTTCTTGTTGGTTCAGTTGTTGATCGTAGTGCTAAATAGTGCAAATGGAATTTGGAATTTTACCATTACCAATGATACAGGGATAGCATCGTCACGATCAGAGCAGACTTTCGACGGGGCATGGAATCCGTGTCCTTGTTTAAGATGAACTTGGTGACTGAAAGTGATACCCCATAAGCACGCGCTGATCTAGATAGTAGGGCATGATAAGATCATATTACTGTGGCTTATGGATAAATAATGAGCCAATGGCTGCATAATTCCCAGTTAGGCCAACGCGCGCTAGTGCAGTATTATTTTCCGTCACTGAGTTCATCTAAAACTAGGACATATTGTCCCTTTAAGAATTTCACATACACGAATAGAAAATTTACGCAATAAAAGCGTGTGTTTCATTTTGTTGTGAACAGCCTATAGCTGTGTTTTTCCTGGTGATATTTCAGTGTAATGTGTAATTTCACCGCTAGAGGGCTCCAATATGCACGAGGCGAATATTCTGTTTGCAAATACATCGTTTGAGTAAAATGTCTGTTTTCTTTATACAGACGAAACGTGACATTTGTGAATGCATTTTCACTATTTTCTCATGAACGACACAAACGAAATGAAACGTTCACAGGTTACAAAGATTTATTTATGAACATTTTAAATAAGTGTGCACTGGCGGTGTTTATCGGTTAATTTTCCTTTTAAAAGGAAACTAAATACTGTGAAATTAGATTTGTCACAATTTGTTTTTAGAAGCTTGTTTTAACAGTAATTAAGTGTCCAAATGAATTTATAATATGAATCATTTTCGTGAGATAATACTGAAAAAGCTAGCATGCTTCTCACTTTTTTTGTGAAATATGTCTGTCTACATGCAGTAAACTAGCGAACTAGCGAACAAAACGGGCGATACATTTTGTGTCTGGGAAACTCAAACCTATTCTATAGAGGTGATTCGCGAATATCAATCTACAAAAGCAAAACAGGTTATTTCAATAATTGATGTTTAAAGCATCCTAGGACACTAGGGTCTTAGTAGAGAATGAAAAAAATAACTTAAATATAACAGCAGATACATATTAAAATGGCATAGGCCCCATTCATTGAGCTCAGCAGAATACTTCCAAGCGAACGAATTCAAAATTGCTGGGTAATTGTTTTTTTTCTTTTTAAAGGGAAGCAATAGGATTGATAGTTCTAAAATAATTGTTTTCTTCCGATTTTAATGAAAAACTTACTTAGTTTAATGAGTACTCTTTCCCGTTGAAATTCCACGTAAGAATGAATACTAAAAATCTACTTCTCGTGAACCACACAACCTAGTTAGCGTAAAGATGTTGCCCGTGTTTTTCATTGTAACATTGCAATTTTACATCAGAAAACAAATGCTTTAAAATGACATATTTTTTCTTACAGGAAATTATCAACGTTTCAATTAAAACTAAAAGTTCTGGAAATTGCCTGTAAAACACTAGCGATACACCTTTGATGAAAACAAGTATACTTGAAACATTTATCAAA
The DNA here is from genome assembly GCA_029582265.1 of Zoroaster sp. YZ-2022. Taxonomy (NCBI): domain Eukaryota; kingdom Metazoa; phylum Echinodermata; class Asteroidea; order Forcipulatida; family Zoroasteridae; genus Zoroaster; species Zoroaster sp. YZ-2022. The sequence goes on from CM055831.1 coordinate 8,507,005, forward strand.
ATAGTCGCGAAAAGAATGGTTTTATAGTATGCCTGAAATTAATACACGGTGAGTCCCATCATTATTTAATTAGTTACTTTATTATATTGTTGAACCAAGCTTGCAGTTATTTTGTGAAATATATAATTTCAAAGATTTGTTTTCCTTTTTTAAAATGACTAATAACCAATGTTCTGTTGAAAACAAAAAAGTTGTGAAAAAAGCCGGTACAATAATAAAAACACTGACGATATATCTTGAATGAAAATATATGTATTTTAAGTCACCAAAACGTACACAATTATTTTACCTGCATACTATGTATTAAGATAAGTTTCTTAATCTTTCATAGTGATTTATGATAAACCATCATATTTTTGGGGGTTATAATTTGTATTCATAATATCACTTTTTCTAAACGATTCCAGCATGTCAGACGGAATCATTTCTCATGATATTTAGTTCGACAACTCACATCAAGTATATGTTTTATATTATAATTCATTAAGTTTATAAGCGGGTAATTACTGAAGGAGTTATCTGAAGAAAGGGTTACTTGTATTGCACCAAAAACACAACCATGCTGTCCCCCTCAACAAAAGAGGAGATACGGTGAGTTAGCAGCACTGCATACAGAAAGATCAGGAACATGATTGTGACCGTCTGTATAGTGGCCCCTATGTCCTCGGGATAAAGAAGAGATAATAAAAGACCCATGTTGGGTAAGCGCGTGATCAAAATAATGGTATGGACACGTCATGCTCCAGGACTCAATCCTGAAGGTGGATGGTAAGAAGATTGGTGGAAGACGTGCGGCAGCAGTCCCAAGTCGATCAGCAAGGTTGTACGCATTGAATGGCCAAGGAAGATGAAGATTCTTCTATGCCTATACCTGACCTGAATATATAAGGAGCTGTTTTAGTCCACACAAATTTCTACTGTTTCAATAAGCCTATATTAAGCCCGTACACGAACCTTGGTTTTGCGCCTTCGAAGAAACTATAAGTTCACCCGTCATCATCGCTAACAGCAGTACAAATCCACACGAAAGTTCAAACACGGATACTTGAACTCGTAATTTTCTTGACTGAAACATTCTTAATTTTTACCCTGAAATGTAGTCTTCCGTATAGAGGTATATGCATGGAGCTGGACTTCCTGGATCTATACATGTACAGTCACAATTCAATTGTTGTGAATCACACGCTTTGATTGGTGAAATTCTTTCCGGTCGAATTGTAATTTGGGAAAAAGAAACATAGGTCACGTGATTTATTGTACCAACATTTTGGTACAAGCAATCATGAGGTAAGGTCGTTGTGTACAAAAGTCATACTTGATGTTTCGCTGGGCTAGGCGCGCAAGGAGGCAGAGGCTAGCTGGTACATTGTGTTATACATGCACAATACGTGCCGCAGCTGTCAGCTACATACCGGTACTGCTGGGAAGTCTCAGCTGTTGTTTTTTGTTTGTTATTATTTCTCAATATTTACAAGACATCTGGGTTATTTTCATTCGATGAAAATATTATATTCAAATAAATAGCAAGTTACCATTATTTGGCAACAGCGCTGTTTGCGCAGTTCCAACAATGTATGCAATGTAACGTCCCTTTAAAATTGTAGAATTATTTACAAGACCAGAAGTAAAAGTATAGAGTCATGCGAAACTCATCTTTATTTTAGATAAATATTTCGAGCCGATATCCGGGTTCAAATGAGGTAAACCCATGCGTCCTACTTCGGATAGATGTTTACAACGTTATACTTCCTCCTTGTGCACATGATAATGAATACATTCATGTAATGGAATGTGAACACGACTTGCATCCAATAAGAAGTTAAATGTCGTACAAATTTCATGGGTCATATCTTCATTTCCTTGGAATGTGAACATGACTTTTTGCATCCAACAAGAAGTTAATTATCATAAAAATCTCATGGTCATACCTCGTCCTCACTACTAGACCATGGCGAGAAAAAATTGTATTCTGGAACGCTGATTGTTACTTCAAAATAAGGGGAAATCAAATCAATTGTTTATTACCCAATGCAAGAATGTCATCATTCTTAATATCGCAGAACCCGCTGCTATATAGGATTCTAGCCGGCCAATCGTCATCGGGCAAGCTCGGTGGTCTCGAGGTTAAAACGTCTGCACTAGTAAATGGGAGGTCGAATCCCGCCAGAGTTGCCTGTGCAATTTCTTCACAGACAATCGGAAAGTTCTATGCAGTCAGTGGCGTAACAAAAATTGGTAATTTTCAGAGGGCACTAGGGGGTGCACCACTTTTTCTAGGGGGGCATGTTAATACTTGTACATTTTGTAACCTGCAGCCTCAAATGGGGACCTATTTTTCGAAAATTCTGAATGGGGCACCCGGGGGGACAGACCTTGGCTGGGGAGGCACTGACCATCAAGCTGTCTCATTGAAAATTATCCTAAGCAATGACACGAGAGGACCCGGATGTTGGAAATTTAACAGCCCTCTTTAAAATGATCGGGTATTCAAATGCAAAATGAATTCATATATAAAAGACTTATCACTTCAATTATCTAATCAATTCAAAGACGAAAGACTGTTAAAGATAAACAAAGATTTTATTATTCATTATTCAAAACAGAGACAAAAAGTAGAGACAAACTTGAAACGATCATTGTACAATAAGTTTAAGCATGTTGAGTAAAAATTGTAGTGGTCAATCAGAAGAGGCAGATAAACTACGCAACACATTAGAAACCATCTATGATAAGGAAATTGAGGGTCAAAAGGTCAGGTCCAGAGAAAAATGGTTCGAGGAAAGAGGAAAAAAACAGCATTTTTTCTAGGCTTAGAGAAGACTAATCCAACAATAAAAAAAATATCACAAGGTTGAAAACGCCCAAGGTGTCTAAAACACCCTAAATATATACTCAACAAAGAAAATTATGTTCTATGAAAAGTTATATTCTTCTAAATCACCCTCTGTTAGCGCAGTTAAAAATGATTTCAATGAAACCCCTTTGATTGAGGAATGAACACTGAAGAAGAATACAAACAGTCCAAACACGTGCGGTCTTACCGTAGAATTTGGGGGAAATAAAGCACTTATATCGCTATTATAGGCCTATATCGCTATTAAAGGCTATCGAACAAGTTTGAGGAATTGGAGACCGATAAGTCTACCAATAGACTACAAATAGCGTCAAAAGCCCGAGCTTTATGTCTCACAAAAATCACAAGTGACATAATCCAAGAAAACCAGTCTGATTACATAAAAGGCAGATTCATTGGTAACAATAGACTCATTGATGATGTTATACATTTTAGTCGAAACAATAACAAAACTACTGCGACTCTTTCAACCCTGTGTTACTTTCACAATGACCCTTTAAAGCTTTTAAAAATTGCATGGTCACGAGTGATAATTTATATACTCAGATAGAATTGTTACAAGATCCGGTAGAGGAATACTTACAGGAAATGATATTAGTTGTTACAGAAATCATCATCAACTTCTACTATAAGTAAGCTTCATGTAAATCTGCATTCATTTATTTTGTTTTAGATTACCAATAGTGTATAAATAGGGCTTTAACGCATGACCCACAAAATCATGATCAAGGGGAAACGTTCTATTCGTAAATTATATTTTCGACCCATCCGGGCTGTCCTTTCATAGTCGGTGGTGGTTCAGGTATTGCCTGCTCATTTGAATCGTTTCTCGTAGCTTCTGCCTCGACTGCAAATATCGCACTATTACTATACAGCGTATTGTCAACCCACTCTTGTCCGTTTGAAGATGGCCCCATAACAAGGTTGACGGCTGGAACAGTGACATCATCAGGATTTGCGTACACATCGTTGTCATCAACTGTGGGCTTTCTCCGGTTGACTTGGCTGTAAATGGGTAGAGTTGAAGCTTGGTTGGGTTCCGTTGTGCCTTCAGAATCTGGCTGGTTCGTGTTAACTGTGAATCCATAAGTATTGTTTGAGATACCTAACCCAATCGTGTCCATGGCAACATCTGAAGACTCCTTCCCCGTATTTACTCTGAACAAAATAATTGTAGAAAAGAGTTGCTAATTTGTGTTATGATGTTAGGCCTACAGTAAAAGTGCAAGGTATAGCATTGGGTAATTCAAAAAATTGCCAAATGGTCGAGTTGTAAAGTGACACTCATATGATGTAAAACAGATGATGGTATCAATCTTTCCAAGAAATTATTATGTCTGAGGTGTTGTCATTTTTGAGACAAGCAAAATAATTCCCAGCAACGATTCATGGAGTTTGTGGCTGGTGCTATTTAGAAAGAAAACTCTTGAGACACGTAAGCGGGGGTGTAGAAGTAAATATTCTGCAAAATTGCAATTTTATTGTTGAATGACCTTTTCCTTTGCTGATTTTGAGTTGTACTTCAACAAGTTTTACTTTCTCTAAATAGAAAACCTGATTTCCATATACAGCAGCATAATTATAGACTACCTACCTTTTCATCTTGAACAATATCACAATCGCTAGGAGAATAATCAGTGCCGCTAGCACCCCAACTACGATTCCAACTATGGTCCCTGTAGGATATACCGGTAATTAATAAAACATACAAAATTATCAGAATGATTTCTTATGTGTGTATATATCTGCTTCAAACGCTTACATAAACGAGGACGCCATTTAAGTTGATATCTCGACCAGTTTGCTGGTTCGTGCTTTGCTTTTCCATGCATTCATATTCATTCCTAACGGTTACGAGCGAAGAGTTTTCCCGCCCTGAATTGTTTTAACAAAATAATAAGTCCGGCAATATGTTCCAAAACATAGAACATGGTATGATATTTGGAGGTGGATAAGAGGAAAGAATGCAGCACAGCAGCAGTAAGTATTTCTGGTTTGTATATAAAATGACTTTATTTCATCATTACTGTTGGATGTGTCATATCTTTACATGGCGCCGCGAAATGCCTCGAACTCGGGGCACAAGTGAATTTCACCGCTAGAGGGCTACGCTGTGCATGGAGCGCATAATGTGATCTTCATACGGTAGCTGTTTTAACGGAGTTATATTTTAAATAACACATTGTAGGGATTGCAGACTTATGTTTGTCTTGTCAGATTCCTGAAAATATTTGTCTTACGCATTTTAAAACTTCAATGATTCTTTTGAATTTCACTTACAATATTTATGTTTTTAGTTACTGCAGGATTAATCTTATCGAAAGCCTTAAATATCTTCCTATGCTGAAATGCTGTAATCATTAATTAATTTACCTGTCTCCAACTGTGCTGAGAGTGGATTGTTAGTCCCAGACGAATTTATGGTAAACCTTGTCGTTGATGGCGCCCTTGAAGCCTTGTTACTCGTGTAGGGGGTTGTTGTGCTGTCAAAAGTAGTCGTGATTTGCGTAGTACTAGTAGTGGTGGGCAGAATTGTTGTTGGTTCAGTTGTTGGTTCTAGGGCTAAACAGTGAAAAATGGAGTTTGGAATTTCACCATTACTAATGATTTTTTTAGAAGCTTGGTTTAACAGTAATTGAATGTATAAATTACTTTGTTATGAATTATTTTAGTTACATAAAACTGTTAAAACTAGCATGCTTCTCACGATTATTTTGTGAAATGTATTTGTTTACATTTTTTTTTTTTTCTTTTCTCGGGTAAAATAACAATGTCCGATGAAAAAGAAATTGTTTACATTTTTTTTTTTTCTGTACTCGCGTAAAATCACAATGTCCGATGAAAAAGAAAATTTCCAAAAATTTCCGGTTAAATACGAGTATACTTACTTTCTTTTTATTATGTTATGTCGTTCGGGGAGTGACGGCAACCAATCATTTTGAAAAAAAGTAGCCCCCTGTAAATTGATTGCGGTAACAGATCGAACAACTTACCCAGGGCCCCTCATTGGTTTGTTTAGTTGTAACAGGTCTTTTTTTGTCTCTCATAAGATGAAATCACAACAGATGGAATAATTTTATTGGTGATAAATACTTGTCCCAACTTTACAATCAGTGATCATTTATGTTTTGCTTTTAGAATATCAATAATGTTCCGTCCCAAGACAATTTTTCAGAAATATATCCAAATAAAATGTTTTGTGTGCCTGCCATTGTTGTCTCATGTAGTTCGCCAGAAGGCGCTATTTTGTAAATAATTAAGTGATGTCATTTGCGTTTTGTAATCACTGATTCGAAGAATGCCAATTAAAATTTACAACACATGTAAATCAATTTATTAACATTTAACTAATGATTTTATGAACAGTGTTTTACCTGTACATGTTGGTACGGAGTCGTTCCACGTGGCGCTGTTTCCTGTGTCCACGCATTCAATTGTTTGCGATCCATTAAGAATATATCCAGTCTCGCAAGAAAAACTTACATGAGTCCCGAAGAACTTGAAGTTTTTTAAATTATAAGACAATGTTCGTGGATTCATGATGGTGTGGGCTCCGTTCATGAGTGGTCCTATTTCATTACTGCATACTCCTTGGGAAACTGTCATTTAAAAACAAAAATAACTTATATAAAACAAATTGTCAGATCATACGTTGAGAGTGAAGAATGCACATTAGATGCAAAATTAATTTTTTGTTTTTTGTTTCAAATTGTTTCTGTCAACCCCGTCCACAGGGCTTTCCAGCATTGTCTGTCTACCTCGTACCCACTACAATCTTTCTCTGAAACTGGACGCCCCCCGCCCCCCCCCCACCCCCCCCCCTCTTTTGGGCCCGTGTTTTATTTATTTATTTTTTACTTGTTTCAATAATACAAAATACAATGAAACAACAAATTGGCACCATGATGTAAATTTTTCTGGTGCAAATATTTACCGGGGTCCCCTTCCTTTTACACATTTCTGGCTATGTGTCTGGCAAATTCACAATTTAGGGACACGCGCAACACTTATATGAAGTGTGCGAAACCAACTTGATGGGTTAAATTCCACGATGCACATTATGCACTTCTCTGATTTCGATAACACCGGTTAATGCACCCCATGTGGTTACTTTTCATCCAATCAGGTTGTCTTAATCGTCTTAATTAATAAAAATATTTTGCATCCTTTTTCACAGAAAATAAACTGTTCTAGTTATTTTATTTTTCCGTAAAATGTTCACCATTTTATGTATAATGTACCAAACATAATCTTTTTCAAAAAGAGCACAACATGTTTATAGTCGTAGGGTTTCAAAAGAATAACGGGACCTATTTTTTAGTCTGACCCAAATTTGAACGATTAGCCTTACAAACATCAAATGCTCAAATAACTCTTACTTATGTAGATTAATATTCGGTCATCACCTCCACAGAATTGGTTTGAGTTTGCTGGACATTGATACCGACGACAATCAGAGTCCTGTTCTTTTCCATGCTTGTTATAGTTCTCATTGTTTCCACAGTAGCATTCCTGTTGATATTCAAGTCCAGCATATTTATACTCGTCTGATAGTCTTTCCAGACAGTATCTGAAACACCACTCCACAGACAGTCTATATTCTGTCACACCAGTTTCAATGGCACGATTATACCGGCTATCTCCGAAGCATCCTAAGTAACCAGGGGCTTAGCAGATAATGAAAAAAATAACTTAAATATATCCACAGATACATATTAAAATGGCATATGCCCCATTCATTGAGCTCAGCAGAATAGTTTTCCAAGCGAACGAATTCAAAATTGGTATAGGATAATTGTTTTCTCTTTTAAAGGGAAATAATAGGATTGATAGTTCTAAAATAATTGTTTTCTTCAAATTTTAACGAAAAACTCATTTAGTGTAAAGAGTTTACTTCTCGTAAACGATACAACCTAGTTAGCTTAAAAATGTTTCGCCCGTGTTTTTCGCTATTTTTCATCGGAACATTGCAATTTTACTTGAGGAAGAGAAAACAAATGCCTTAATGCCCTTTGTTTTCTTAAGGAAATTATTAATGTTCCAATGAAAACTAGAATGTGCGGAAATGCCAGTAAATATGGGCGATACCTTTGAGTGAAATTAAAACCAAATAAATACTTGAATTGAAACAATTCTCAAACTAATCGCGAAAATAATGGTATATAAATAGGTTATGCCCCGAAAATAATGTAATAATAATAATAGTAGTAGTACCGGTAGTATTAGTAGTAGTAGTAGTAATGTGTGGACTTATATAGTGCACGTATTCACCAACTGAGTGGTGCTCAAGGCGCATTATATTATTACCCCTGCTCATAAGGCTCATAAATCATTCCTGAAACCATCTCAGCTCCCTGGGGAGTATACAGCTCAATTGCTGCCATTACAGCGCATATAGGGCTAATCAACCAATTCTGCCCTCACAGGTACCCATTTAACCCCTGGGTGGAGAGAAGCAATTATGGTTAAGTGTCTTGCTCAAGGACACAAGTGTCACGGCCGGGATTCGAACCCACATTCTGCTGCTAACACCAGAACTTGAGTCCGGTAAGCTAGACCGCTCGGCCACGACACTCCAAGGTGGGTCCCGTCATTAGTTACCGTAATTAGTTACGGTAACTAATCAAAAATCAAAATGTTCATAAAAACCCGGTAAAATAGCAAAAACACATGGATGATATATATTTAATGAAAATAATTTATAAGTATTTTCTCCAAAATATACAGAATTATTCTTTGAGCGGAATACGAAGAATCTAATCCATACATAGTGATTTATGATAAACCATCACATTAGTAACTTAAAGGGAGTATACATTATTGGTAAAATATTTGTAAATGCATTCATCCTTGATAAGAACCAACAGATATGTATACAAACCAAACTGTGAAAGTTTGCAACTTATTTTATTTTGTCATTCTCGCGAAAATAGCGGAAAATGTATTTAGTTTCTTTGCATTCATCGTAATGTAGAATTTTTTATATTTGTTATTTATTATTATTATTTTTAATTTTCAATTCATATCACATTTTCCAAAAGAGGACAGCACGTCAGACAGAATCGAGTAAAGTTTTAGATTATAATTCAGTAAGTAAGTAATTGAGTAATTTCCAAAGGTGTATACCCCCATCAAGGAAATATCTGACATAAGGATATACTTGCATTGTACCAAATACACAACCATGCAGCACTGCATATAATAAGATCAGGAGCATGATTGTGGCCGGAATTTGGAAAAACAAATCAATTTTACTGAAAAAATTTTTAATTGTAGGTGTACTCTCTTTGTAATATATAGATTGCAGTTATACATTGAAGTTAGACTGTGTATACTTTGCAATACGTAATGGTAAAATGAACTCTTTTTATCATTACCCCACACAAATCAACCTTTCGTCAGTTTCTACTGATTTCAATATATTGAACCCATACGAACCTTGGTTTTGCGCTTGCGAGGAAACTAGTCCACAGGTCATCGCTAATAGCAGTACAAATCCACACGAAAGTTGAAACATGGATTCTTCATCTCGTAATTTCCTTGACTGAAACATTTTTTATCTTTATCCTGAAATAAGACTTGAAGTGACACAAAATATTTCTTATTCTCGCTTACTATCACAAATCACTTGAATAAAGCGTAGGCCTATGCATTGTTTTTCCTATGTATTGTGTTTTTGAAAGTTGACTCATGTACGTATGTAGGTCTGTGTATTCCTGTGTTTATGCATGGGGCTGGCCTTCCTTCTATACTTCCTTCTTCCACGCTAGCCTTTAGGCAAGGGCCACACGGCAGCCCGGAACACAACGCCCGACATTGGTGTGTGCATGGTGTGCGTGGGTGTTCCTTTTTGACAAGTTCCGGGTTATCAAATCCATACATGTACAGATACAGTTTAATCATCGTTGTGAATCTCCTGCTATGAATTGTGAAATAACCTTCTGGTCGACATACCATTACAGGGATGAAGTCTTTGTGACATCACATGTAAAGGTACAATATTTACACGGCCTAAAAGGTCCTTATAAAAAGTTCTCCATCAATACCCCTGAAACATTTGTCGTTATGCTTATACAATTTGGGAAGAAGAAAAACATGTCACGTAATTTGTTGTGTATAGGCCCACATACACAAGACGTTCTTGATATTTTGCTGGGATACACTGTGCTCTTAGAGGCAGCCTAGCTGGCAATTGTTTCTTTAATTTACGTCCAACATACAAACAATAATATTAACGGTACAGTCGTCTCGTTTTTCAACCATACGAATCCACATGACCAAACCGATCCGTGAAGGAAAAATAATTGGTGGCCCCTGTTATGTAAAGAGAATAAGCACTTTACCGGCGTTATTGCATTCAGGGAATCGGATTAACAGCGTCATAAAGGTCTATATACGTGGCGCTGTTGTCAGTTATAAAAGTACTGCTCAAAGATGTTGTTAAAGGATGAAGGATAAAGTGTATTGTTTCATTTGATGAAACTATATATAAATCACAAACTATAATTGTTTGGCAACAGCGTTGTATGCACAGTTACAACAATGCAATGTAAAGTCCCTTTAATATTGTAGTGTGATTGTTTGCAAGACCAGAAGCAAAAGAACTGAGTCATGGGAACTCATCTTTATTTTTGATATATATTTCCAGCCGATATCCGGATTCAAGTGAGGTATAATGTGAGGTACAGATTTACCTCGGACAGATTTACATAATGTAGGCTATATTCATTTCCGTTGCTTTAAATGCAATGCGAACACGATTTTTGCGTTCAAGAAGTTAAAGGGGGACTGACATGGATTTAAATCAAACAGTTAAATATGTGATCGTTTTATTATTTTATATCAGTAAAAGATCAATAAAATGTTTGTTTTGTGTTTTTATTGTTTTTGAGAGTGTTATTTTCCATTGTAAAAATGCCCCCCACTTTTACGCCCTGCACGGAGGAGCTGTTCGTGACGTCATGTCGGGAAGAGAAATTCGGCTCAAAACTCGGCTCAAAATGATCGCTGCACAAAACTATGTGAGCCGATGGACCACTTTACTCTTGTCAGTCGAACTTTGCTCGTCCAAATACGGCGATTTTTGGGTCACTTGGGAACAGATAAAGGCTAACACCGTCTTTGGTGGTGTTGCTGCATCCTGCAGAAACACATCTTCCCGGCATTTTATTAGTTCCGGAAACAAAAATCACGGAAGAAATGAAATCGACGCTACGTGTGTGAAACGTTTGTATGTATATGTACATCATGTACACATCGGATCTTCCCGACCTTACGTCACATATCTTAAGCAAATGAAGCTTCCACCAAACACTTCAAACATTGTTTTAAAATACTTGTACTCATAAATCAATGATTAAATAGACACAGGTGGGTCTCAAAAACAATATTTTATTACAAAACGCCTTAAGTACACACACAATGAAGGATGTCAGTCCCCCTTTAAGTTTCCTTACAAATCTATCCCATGGGTCAACCTCTTCCACAGGGTCATATCTCGTTCTCACTGATTTCTGGAACGCTGATTGGTTACTTTGGTTACTATCATGTCTATAATCTATTGCTTGCAACACGTCCAGCGTTATCTATTGATTGCAACACGTCCAGTGTTAGCTATTGTTTGCAACACGTCCAGTGTTATCTATTGCTTGCAACACGTCCAGTGTTATCTATTGCTTGCAACACGTCCAGTGTTATCTATTGCTTGCAACACTTCCAGTGTTATCTATTGCTTGCAACACGTCCAGTGTTATCTATTGCTTGCAACACTTCCAGCGTTATCTATTGATTGCAACACGTCCAGCGTTATCTATTGCTTGCAACACGTCCAGTGTTATATATTGCTTGCAACACGTCCAGTGTTATCTATTGCTTGCAACACGTCCAGTGTTATCTATTGCTTGCAACACGTCCAGTGTTATCTATTGCTTGCAACACGTCCAGTGTTTGGGAGATTGATTTGACCAAAAAAGGTACATGCATAATTCGCCAAATCTCAAGATTTGAAGCTTGGATGTCCTATAGTTATGGGCCCTGCCTGCTTAAACACCGCTTGCTGTAGCACGGGATCTGTATATCAGACTATATAACACTATATACATACACATCGCCTGCAACTTATAATATACAAGTAGCAGTGGGACTGAGAAAGACGTAATTTTATAATCTGATGTACTGACACTCAATCAGTCAATCTCCTCGAGAAATGATTATGTCAGAGGTTCTGTTATTTATAAGAAAGTGAAATAATTTCAGTTGGTGAATTTAAGAAAGAGAATGAGTATACCTACAAACAAATCTGAATGCATTTCCACGACACAACGCAATAAGCCGACTCAATTTTCTTAAGATGTTTTTTTGTATGGATCTTGATTCAAGGAGAGTAAAGTTCTATACTTACAGGAGTAGTGACGGCTAGATATTATTTAACTTATTGTTGGGAAAAGTCATTCATGTATGTGCATCCATATACTTTATAAAGATCAAGAAATAAGCTGTTGTGAGAATTCATTTACAAGTCTCGACCCAGTCAAATCAGTAGAATTCATATGGTACTTTCTATATATACTACTCAAATTTAGGGAACACCGGATTTTTAACATAAAATAGGTTTGAAATTTTCCATGAACCGGGATTTTCATTTGCAACCCCCTCTCTCTTTCAGTAGTCATGTCATGAAATGTGTAATCACTACATGCATCCTTTATCATCTGTTTCATTGTGCAGTTGTTTCTCATCAATTCTGTGAAACATTGTGTTTATCTGAAATAAATGATCTTGCTTTAACTGAGATTATTCCGGTGTTCCCTAAATTGTTTTGAGTAGTATATAAGCATCAGAGTTAACTGGTTCATGAGAGCTATTACAGGAAGAATAAATTAACTTTTTTTTGTGGTTTATTTTCAATTACTTCTTTGTACTGTATATACATGTATTTACGTATGTCTACAACTATTTAACGTTGGCCTAGATAATCAGTGTGCGATAAGATCACATTACCGTGGCTGCTACGTAAATAATGAGCCAGTGGCTACAATTTGTATAATAATGATATTTATGCAGCAGCCACGATAATATAATCTCATCAATTTTCAGACATTGAGTTCATCTAACCGATTCCACGCCCTGTCGAAAGTCTGCTGTGTTCGTGACGATATTGTACCTTTAATCAACAGCCGAATGTACACACAGTGTCAGATAAAATGTTACACTAACCATTTACTTGGTGAACCGACACATATTCACATCCTCCCCATTTTGCAGTCCCTGTAAACTATAGTGTCTGAAGTTGTAATAATAATGTAATAATAAATCTTAGAAACTGAATACAAACCGAAATTTCAGCCTCAACTGAAAATGTAAAAAAAAAAATGTAATTGAAAGTACTGGACAACTTTAACCTGCTTAACAAAACCTTGAACGACAGGAAGACAACTTCCACCTGCTGAACAAAATATTGAACTGAACAATATTTCACTTTTTTTCCATTAACAGAGGGCGCTACATAGCAGATTAGATCAGAGCCATGTGGGTCTAACACATAATTTATGGGCTTTAAAAAATAAACTGTTATTTGTGGATTATAGACGATGTGATCTATGACATCAGATGTTTACAAAAGAGCCCCAAAGGTCAAACTGCGTCGCTAAAATTACATCGCTAACATTACATATCAAATGTTATTCATATGAAAATTAAAAACATTCTTGATGTTATGTGGAGAAGTACAACATTGCTTGCAAATACACACACTTTTGGCAAGTTGCCCAGCGTTAAATCACTCAGGTACTCTAAAGGTCCCTCCCTCCCTCCCTCCCTCCCTCCCTCCCTCCCTCCCTCCCTCCATCCATCCATCCATCCCTCCCTCCCTCCCTCCCTCCCTCCCTCCCTCCCTCCCTCCCTCCCTCCCTCCCTCCCTCCCTCCCTCCCTCCCTCCCTCAGATTATAAATTATAAAATGAGCCTACTCAATTCTTGGATATTGCATTTGACATACAATGTCGCATTATGTTAGAGTTTTAAATTACTTTCACGTCAAGTCATTATGTACTTTATTTATGACATCTTCATATTCATAATGTGATAATAATAACATCATTGTAAAATAGGCAGCCGTATAATATTTATTATGATTTATTATCTGCGTATTATTGAAATTTTCTATAATGCATGCAATATAATCTTACTTTTTCGAAAACGTTATTTTAAATTGATATTATTTTTGTAGAATTTAAGTTTAATCTATTTAATCTTATTCATATCTCCATTTGTTTTGGAACAAACTTTAACATATAACAGGCATAGTCATAAAGTGCGACTACATTTTAAATTATTCTGTAACAGCTCGATTTATATTTCTAGAAGTGGTGATACTGTGTTTATCTGGATACGGTTAGGCCTACATTTAATATATTTTAAAAGCTTTGAGGAATCAGTTACAAGATTGTAATTGGGATTTTTTAAAAGTAAAAACACTCATTTTTGCATGTCGTTTAAAAACTCGCGACCTATTATCGTCATATAACATTCATATTACATTTATAATCAGTTATAATACTGACAAAATTAATTTTACAGCTTTGTAACTATACTGAAATTGAGTATGAGTACAACAATAATATTTAGTATAATCTTAATCCATCCGGGAAAACTGTCATTAAAGCCCAACTCGACCACAAGAGGGCACTATGACTCAAATCGAATTACGTAAATGATAGAAAGTAAATTGAATAACGACCTAATATTTGTGAATATTACAAATATAATACATGTCCTTTTGGTTAGTAAGCAGTTTCTAACATCTAACTATTTATTTTACTTCTTTTGTTAATTCGTGTATTGCTTGCAGCATCAACACGTTCACTTCTGCTATTTCTAGCTTATTTTCGAGATGACCATTTTCACATAGCACTCGATAACCTTCTCAATCCTCACGTGAACACACCTGAAAAGTTTGCTGGTGACAAACAAAAATAATGGACGATGTTCGTTTCTCCATGTGATCAGCAGTAAGTTCTCATATTTTCTCGTGTGCGTTGGTTGCAGATAATGTTATTTCCTCATAGATGGTTTCATCCAATTCATTAATAACGATGTAATCCTACAATAAAACGAAAATGAAAGGTCTTTTATGATCCACTTCCTTAACACGCGATGTGGTTTATTATTATTCTGAAGAGATTGTCTCCCTTTACTAAAAACGTTGTATTAGTGTGCAATCAGTTACATGTTTATGCATTATGTACAATCATTATAACCGAATACATGTTTGTACATATCTGCTCTGCATGGTCTTTTACTAAGGTTGATGAATTAAGATTATTCACTTTTGTAATTTTGTTAAATTTGTAATTTTTATTTTGTGTACTAGATCAGGGGCATCTATTCCAGTGTCCCGTGGAAGGAACATCGCTGTGTCGTTAGTTTTAAGTTTTATCATAATCAGTTTATATAACCAGTTGGAAGGGCCTGATTTGTCAATTGTATTGTCCCGCTTGCCACCCACTAGAATCGCAAATGTATTGAATATTGGGCCTGTTTAGCCCATCATGTGAGCATCACATGCTCCTTCCCCTTCCCACCCACTACATCCACAAATGTATTGAATATTGGGCCTGTTTAGCCCATCATGTGAGCATCACTTTCCCCTCCCCCTTGTCACCCACTATATCCGCAAATGTATTGAATATTGGGCCTGTTTAGCCCATCATGTGAGCATCACATGCCCCTTACCCTTGCCACCCACTAGATCCGCAAATGTATTGAATATTGGGCCTGTTTAGCCCATCATGTGAGCATCACATCCCCCCCCCCCATTGCCACCCACTAGAATCGCAAATGTATTGAATATTGGGCCTGTTTAGCCCATCATGTGAGCATCACCTTCCCCTTCCCCTTGCCACCCACTAGATCCGCAAATGTATTAAATATTGGGCCTGTTTAGCCCATCATGTGAGCATCACCTTCCCCTTCCCCTTGCCACCCACTAGAATCGCAAATGTATTGAATATTGGGCCTGTTTAGCCCATCATGTGAGCATCACCTTCCCCTTCCCCTTGCCACCCATTAGATCCGCAAATGTATTGAATATTGGGCCTGTTTAGCCCATCATGTGAGCATCACCTTCCCCTTCCCCTTGCCACCCACTAGATCCGCAAATGTATTGAATATTGGGCCTGTTTAGCCCATCATGTGAGCATCACACCCCCCCCCTCCTTGCCACCACCCACTAGAATTGCAAATGTATTGAATATTGGGCCTGTTTAGCCCATCATGTGAGCATCACATTCCCCTCCCCCTTGCCACCCACTAGATCCGCAAATGTATTGAATATTGGGCCTGTTTAGCCCATCATGTGAGCATCACATTCCCCTTCCCCTTGCCACCCACTAGATCCGCAAATGTATTGAATATTAGGCCTGTTTAGCCCATCATGTGAGCATCACATGCCCCTCCCCCTTGCCACCCACTAGAATTGCAAATGTATTGAATATTCGGCCTGTTTAGCCCATCATGTGAGCATCACATGCTCCTTCCCCTTCCCACCCACTACATCCGCAAATGTATTGAATATTGGGCCTGTTTAGCCCACCATGTGAGCATCACCTTCCCCTTCCCCTTGCCACCCACTAGATCCGCAAATGTATTGAATATTGGGCCAGTGTAGCCCATCATGTGAGCATCACCTTCCCCTTCCCCTTGCCACCCACTAGATCCGCAAATGTATTGAATATTGGGCCTGTTTAGCCCATCATGTGAGCATCACCTTCCCCTTCCCCTTGCCACCCACTAGATCCGCAAATGTATTGAATATTGGGCCTGTTTAGCCCATCATGTGAGCATCACCTTACCCTTCCCCTTGCCACCACCCACTAGAATCGCAAATGTATTGAATATTGGGCCTGTTTAGCCCATCATGTGAGCATCACATTCCCCTCCCCCTTGCCACCCACTAGATCCGCAAATGTATTGAATATTGGGCCTGTTTAGCCCATCATGTGAGCATCACATTCCCCTCCCCCTTGCCACCCACTAGAATCGCAAATGTATTGAATATTGGGCCTGTTTAGCCCATCATGTGAGCATCACATTCCCCTCCCCCTTGCCACCCACTAGAATCGCAAATGTATTGAATATTGGGCCTGTTTAGCCCATCATGTGAGCATCACATTCCCCTCCCCCTTGCCACCCACTAGATCCGCAAATGGCAATATTGGGCCTGTTTAGCCCATCATGTGAGCATCACATTCCCCTCCCCCTTGCCACCCACTAGATCCGCAAATGTATTGAATATTGGGCCTGTTTAGCCCATCATGTGAGCATCACATTCCCCTCCCCCTTGCCACCCACTAGATCCGCAGCCTGTTTAGCCCATCATGAGTATTGAATATTGGGCCTCATCATGTGAGCATCATGTACTAGATCATCAATCATGTGAGCATCACATTCCCCTCCCCCTTGCCACCCACTAAATCCGCAAATGGCAATATTGGGCCTGTTTAGCCCATCATGTGAGCATCGTCGACTCTATTTTATTATTGCCTTTTTATATGGGGCCTGCATAGCCCAATACATGTTAGGTGTAGACCATGATCATGCCTGTTTAGCCCATGTCAGTTTGATCGACTCTGTAAATGTGTGACCCCAGTGCCCGTTTATAACGATTATCCCAAATTATTAGCCATGTATTATATTTACTGGGGGGTCAGGTGTACCCACATTAATTCATGTGTTATTAAGTTGGTCTGCCAAAATGTCGGTGTCCCTAACGTTGTTTGTTTAATTGTTGTTCTGAATAGATGTAGTTTTGTGCTGCGGCGAAAACATATGTTATAAGCGTTGAATTGTTTATGTGCGGGTCAGGTGTAAAATAGATGTTACTTCTTACCTTGTCTTTCATCAAAATCCCATCAAATTGCTCAATCAGACTCTGAAAGGTCGGCCGCTCCAAAGGATTTTTACGCCAGCAGCTGTACATGATGTCATACCTTTAAAGAGAGTTTATGAATGCAAATCCATAAATGTTCTTTACAATTATTAATGTGAAGGTATTTATTTGTAATTTTTTTTTTCTTTTGTTAGTATTTATGTATTTATTATTTTATTTTATTGATTTGGTTATTTTTTTACCAGTATCATAATTTTAGACATTATATACAGCTGTACATAGATCATGCCACATCGAAGTACCCTCTGCCTTTCAGTTTATGGCTGGCAAAACAGTTTATATGGACACTTTTTAAAATTGTTAATGACATCCATATATCAACAAAATGTGCGTCGGCATTTTTTGTTTTCTTTTTGTTTGCTATGAAACGATAATAATAATAATAATAATAATAATAATAATAAAGATTTGTAGCGCGCACATATCCACCCTGCTGGGCGCTCAAGGCGCGGAAACAAAGATAAAAACATGAATACAAACAATATACAATGATAACATAGGGGAAAAAATTATGTACTGAGATACATGTACCTACAGTGCAATTACAAATATACATCATCTTTGAAGAATTGTGACATAAGATGAGTTTTAAGCATCGACTTAAATCTAGTTATACTATGACAAGATTTGAGTTTAGTTGGAAAAAGACCTATCACCCCAGTTCCGTTTTGAAGTTGGTTCCTTTAGGAGTGACATGTTGCTGGAGCGCAAATTGCGTGATGGAGTGTAGACTTTAAGCAGTTCAGAAATATAAATTGGAGCAATGTTATTAAAAGATTTGTGAACAATTAGCATAAGTTTAAAAACAATTCTCTGTGAAACAGGAAGCCAGTGCAGTTCTTTCAAGATTGGCGTGATATGGCATGACTTTCTGGACAAAGTCACAACACGAGCTGCTGTGTTTTGTATGTGCTGAAGACGAGATATTTGATTCTGCAGGAGACCGTAGAGTAGAGCATTCCCGTTATCGAGACGTGATGTGACAAACGCATGAACAATTTGTTCAGTAGCACTTTTATTCAAGTATTTCCTTATTCGGCTAATATTTCTGATATGAAATGATGATATGCGAACAATGTTGGAGATATGAGGTTTTAAAGTCATTGTCGAGTCAAATATAACACCCAAATTACGTGCTTGTGATGAGGGGGTTATCTGCGAGTCACCAATTGCAATAAATGGAAGAGAAATTTTAGACAATTGCTGACGTGATCCAAATAGAACAAATTCTGTTTTTTCGTCGTTCAATTTCAGGAAGTTTTGTCTCATCCAACTTCGAATCTCTTGAATACATTTCTCCAGTGTTGTAATGCAGGAATCGGCAGGTTCTTGAGAAGATTAAAAGTAATGTAGAGCTGCGTGTCATCAGCGTAGACATGGTAATTTAAATTATACTTCAAAATGATATCACGAACTGGAAACGTATAAGCAGTAAACCACTGTGGGCCGAGCACGGAGCCTTGGGGTACAGAATAGTCAAGAATAACAGGCTCGGAGGTGGCATTACCAATACAAACATGCTGAGGCCTATTTAAAAGGTAGGACTTACACCAATCCAGGGCTGTGTCATGTATTCCAAGATGATATTGAAGGCGGGAGAGAAGGATTTTGTGATCGACCGTGTCAAAAGCGGCGGTTAAGTCTAACAAAACTAATGCAGTGATTTTTCCATCATCCATGGCAGATAAAATGTCATTGTTGACGCGGAGAAGAGCAGTTTCCGTTCCATGAAATGGTTTATAGGCTGACTGAAATGTGTCCGACAGGTTATTCGCACGAACATGGTCAGAGATCCGTGATGAAACAACTCGCTCGATTGTTTTTCATAGGTTCTTTATATTTGCTACCGGTCGGTAATTTTTGAAAACTTCCTTGTCCAAATTGGGTTTCTTCAGGAGTGGTTTAACATGAGCAATCTTCTGGCTATCAGAAACAACCGGAAGAAAGAGATCTGTTTACAATAATTGTGATATACTTAGCAAACACATCAATATTTTGTTTTATTAGCGAAGTTGGCACTGGATCAAGTTCACACGATTTTGATGGCGATTTCATGATGAGTTTCTTGATCTCCGTAACACTAGTAGGCTCAAACATAGACAGTCTACATTGTGGATCCTTGCGTGACGGTGTTTGTGATAGAATGACAGGTACTGGGGAAAAGAACGACGGATATTCTCAATTTTTGTGACAAAAATTTTGAAAATTCATTAGCGAGGTCCTGATTGGAGTGTGTAGATGGAAGCACTGGGAACTTTGGGTTTATGAAGCAGCTTTTCAACAATGTTAAAGAGTTTTTCTGATCGCCGGAGTTCTCTTCCACAAGAGATGAGTAGTGAGTTATTTTTGCCTGGTTAATCATGTTCTTCACAATATCTCGTTGGTTACAGTATTCTTGCCGATGTACTCTCAAGTTTCCCATTGTCACGCCATTTCGTTCAAGTTGACGACGGAGTTTCCTTTGCAGCACGAATATTATCATTGAACCAGGGGTATTCAGATTGTAGTTTTACAGTTCTAGTTTTTTGCGGAGCATGATCATCCAAGATGTTACGGACAGTAGATTCAAATAGATTGACACAAGAATCCAGCTCACCATCTTCAAGGTTTACATTTTCCAGTTGAGATTCAATATCATGACATAAATCTCTAATATTTACATTTTTCCAGTGGCGAGTAGTTACAGAAATGGTAGGTATGGGAGGTTTTTTAAGGTTCATATCTGCCATGATTGCATAATGATCAGATAAGCCGGGATGGATAGTTATATTCGAGATGAGAGGTGAAGTATTTTCACGCGTTATCATGAGGTCAAGACAGTGACCATATCGATGAGTGGGTGCTGTGATATGCTGGATAAGTCCATGAGCAGAGAGCAGATCTTTAAACTTATTCGCATAATTGTTTGAAGAGATGTCCATATGAATGTTAAAATCGCCGGTTAAAATAATGTCAGATGGGTGCAAGAGATAATCCACAATTAATTTCTCAAATTCCTGCAGAAAACTGGAGAAGTTTACATGTTTACCATCAACATCCCTTTCTGGTCGATAAATATTAACAAGGCGAACAGATCTAGAGTTGCACGTTACCTCAGCATGCAGAGATTCAAATGTTAGGTAGTCAATGTTAACACTTTTCATACTGACAGATAAACTGGACCTAAAGAGAAGTGCAACCCCTCCACCGGTCTTTGTTGGTCTGGGGATATGATGGAGAGAGTAGCCAGCAGGAGTACACTCACGGGGTAGCAAGTCATCTTCAGGTTTAAACCATGTCTCGGATATGGCAACAAGATCCAAATTGTTTTGAAGTACAAAGTCAACAAATTCATCCGATTTGTTACATATGGATTGAGTGTTTAGTACACAGAGCTGAAGTTTAGACTCATCATGAATACATGTAGTTGGAGTTGAAGTTATGCCAATGTCGCTTGTTGATGTGGTTAAGTTCACTGCTGGGTTTTGGTAAGGCTGGAGTGCTAGTTGTGTAAGTTTGTCCATTCTACGGCGACCAGCTTTTTTACCTCTATGTGTGCGGCGGTATGTTTGGGGTTGATTAGCAAGTATTCCAAGACAGTTCAATTGACTCAATGCTGAATAAGATAAAGCTACATGTACATCAGTACATGGAGCATTGCGAAGATTGAGTAGTTCATTGCGGCTGTAGGAAATTTTATGGAGCTGAGTTGTGGGTGTGTTGATCAGTGATTCAGGTCCAGGGTTTGGGTTTATGTCACCAGAAATTAAGAGTTCCAGGTGAAAGGTGGCAGATGAATTATCATATTATGATATAGGACGTCTCAAGAATTTAAGATGGCGGATCTTGGGTGAACAATCTGTAGATTGCATCTTGTAGCCATCTTCTGATGAGTCATTGAGACACAATGGTCTGGATAGCAGGAGTAGAATAAACAGGATGTAGACCTCCATTGTCTGATCACAAAGTTGTTGATCCAAACAAAAGGCTTGTGGTCAAGCTATGGGTTATAATCTCTAGCTACAGGTTATAATCTAAATCAGAGTTGACTGCACAAATAAAATGAAGATCCAAAATGTATATACACTCAACAGTAAAAACTTACTGCAGAGACAGACAAAAAAACAAAAAAAAACAAAACAGGTTTTCACTTATTATAAGAAAACAAATATACAAATACTCACATAAAACGTCCAGTAGATTCCAGATGTAATAAGAAATCCACTAGTATAAAAATGAAGACAAACTTGTAGCTACAAAACACTTACTTAGCACAAAAACTGGAGAGCTGTTATGAGTGGCTGCTTGCTAGGCGCTCACTAACATGTCCAATTGCAGCCAAAATTGCCAGATTGGAATTCTGCCGCACCGAGTTTTAAACGACATTTTCACATGGGGGTATGGTCCGAACGTTTGCCCGATTTGTGCGGCCTCTCTTAGCCACCGTACTTTGTGTATAGTAAATTTGGTCTGGTTCCAATAACCACGCTATAAATAACCACGTATAAATTAATGTATCGCCAAAAAAAAAAAAAAACGCGCCGCACCCATTATGAAGCCGACCTAGGACTAGAAACCAGATACTTTTTTGTTTGGCCTCATTAACTTAATATCAGAAATACAAATAGTGCCACATTCAACACATCAATACTAAATAAGGTGAGAATGTTATCATGACTTTCGTTGACAGCGCTTTCTTTTTTTTGAAGTTCGCCTGCTACTATTCGATAGATTGCGCTTTCGAGGTAAACATTGTGATGTCATATTATCTTTACTTACAACTGTTTCTTGCACTGTCTGGGTCGCTTCATCCGGAAGCCCGTCTGGAGCTGTCTGACCATTTCCTTTGCTGAGATAAGGGCATATGGTCTGGCACCTGTCGCGAGTAAAAACAAGCATTCCGTTCTCAGTCGCAAGGCCTGTTACCATTAAATACAAGAAGAGCCTTGTTTGACAAATCATTATTTTATTTCTTTGGAATTGCAAGCTTTCAAACTATGACCCTAATAGAAGTGATTATTAAAGAAATTTAATTGAATGGGAAGGTGTAGCATTGTTGGCAAACTTGCTTGTACGGGGTATGCTTATACTCTCTTTGAATCAAGACATCCATAAACAACCAACCCGTGAAAGTTTCAGTAAATTAAGCTGTGTCTTTAACGATTTTGTTGTTGTTGTTAAGCATCCATTGTTTATATTCATTGTTATATGAATTTAGGAAAGAGGATTCTCTGACAGCCCCTCAGAAAAAGTTATGTCTAGGGAATATTTATACCATCGCCAGCTTTACACCAAGTTTCCCAATACAATTCGACCATTTGATTATTTTTATACCAACCCAAAAAC